>JADHKI010000042.1:0-207611 GCA_019925645.1 Graphilbum cf. rectangulosporium
GCGGTCGCGCAGGATCTGTCCGGTCAGATGGAACGAGTAAAGAAAAAAAGAAATAAAGAAAAAAAGAAAGGGGGGGGGGGGGGGGGGGGGGGGAGGGGGGGGAGAGGGGGGAGGAGGGAGGAGGGGGGGGGAAGGGGAGGATGATAGGAGAGAGAGGAGGAGGGAGGAGAGGGGGGGAGAATGGGGGGATGATAGGAGAGAGAGGAGGAAGGAGAAGGACAGGAGAGAGGAGAAAGGACAGGAGAGAGACGAGAAAGGTCAGAGGAGAGACGAGGAGAAAGGACAAGAGAAGGCCAAGAGGACCGACAGAAGACCGACTCACTGCAAGCTCCGAGGTGATGGGCACGTCGCTGACATACGACGCAATGTCGTCAATCTCCTTGTCGTACGGCATGCTGGGCTTGGTGACGGGGGCCGAGTAGTGGCGGCGGCCCGAGGCAAAGACGCGCGGAGACAAGGCGGCAGCAGCAGAAGCAGCAGCCGGGACAGAGGTCAGGGCCGGGCCAGCAGAGCGCCGGAGCAGGGAAGCGGCGGCGGCAGAAGACGAGACCTGCGGACGCAGCACGCGTGAGACGAGGCGGAGACTGCGCGTGGCCGACGACATGCTGTGAGCGAGGGTGGGAGGAGGAAAAGCAAAAAAAGAAGAAAGTCAAGAAAAAAAAAAGGTGGAAAGAACGAGACCGGCAGCTCACTGAGGAAGGATAGATGGATATGGGGGGGGGAGGGACGGGATATAAGGAACGGCCGAGGAGCAGAGAAGAAGGCTCTGGGCAAGTCCGACGTCGGTGCCGGCAAAACAGAACAAGAGAGAAGAAAAAACGAGGAGGCCGTTCGGCTGGTGTGTTGAGGTTCGGTGAGGTTGGAAGCGAAGTTCGGCCCGCGCGCTGGTGCTGAATTGCCGCCGCCAACCGAGACTGCCCCGCGGCGGCGCTGTGCCTGGAGCGAATTTCGGCAGCGGCGCACCTGATTGGCCCAAGCATTGCGGAGAGCGGGGGAAAGGCGCGCTCGCTCGCTCGCTAGGCCGGGCCGCGGTCGTGCCTGCCCCCCACAGCGATGGCGGGGCTGCCACGGCTGTCCACGAGCAACATTCACGATGCATTTCCACGTCTTCTTGGCTGCCAGCCTTTCGGCGGCGGCGGCGGCGGTGGCGGCCACGGCCACGGCCACGGCCACGGCCCCGGCTCATGCGACTGCGCCGCGCTACCACACGGTACCGGCGCTGCGCGAGCAGGCGGCGCTGCAAAACGCCTGGACGGCCACCCGCAAGACGCTCATCCCGGGACTCTTGGCCAAGCACGGCGTCGATGCCTGGCTGGTGCGTGCAATGTGGCTTGGTGATTGCTGGAAGGAAAGGAGGGGGAAGGAAAGAAGGGGGGGGGGGGAATGTTTGCCTTTGAAAGTCTTGGGCCGCCGGCTGACCTCGGCAGATGAGCCAGCGCGAGTATGCCGAGGACACGGTCTTCTGGTCGCTCAAGGCGGCGGAGCAGTTCTCGGCGCGGCGGCGCACGACGGTGCTGTACGTCAAGGGCTCGGCAGAGGCCGGCAGCGGTGGCGGCGGCGTCGGCAGCAGCGCGCGGCAGCAGGTGCTGACGGACGCGGCGACGGGCCGCACGGCGACCGAGTACGTGTGGATCGACAACACGGCGGGCGTGTGGGCGGAGCTGCGGGCGGTGCTGGAGGCGGCGCAGCCGGAGCGGATTGCGGTCAACGCGGCCGAGGAGCTGGCCTTTAGCTCGGGGCTGCACGCGGGCGAGCTGGCGGTGCTGCAGCGCGAGCTGGGCGCGCGCTGGGCGGCGCGGCTGACGGCGGACGTGCCGCTGCTGGCGGTGGAGCTGGTGGCGACCATGGTGCCGGCGCGGCTGGCCTGGTACGGCCGGCTGCAGGAGACGGCGTGGGCGCTGATCGGCGAGGCCTTTAGCGCGCGCGTCATCACGCCGGCCGAGACCACCACGGCCGACGTCGAGTGGTGGATGCGCGCACGCCTGCAGGCCCAGAACCTGACCACCTGGTTCCAGCCGTCGGTGTCGGTGCTGAACGGCGGCGGCGTCGACATGGCCGGGGCTGCCGGGGCTGCCGGGGCCGCCGGGGCCGCCGGGGCCGCTCCGGTCATCCAGTACGGCGACGTGCTGCACGTCGACTTTGGCATCACCGCCCTGGGACTCAACACGGACACGCAGCACCTCGGCTACGTTGTGCCGCCGCCGGCCGCCGCCGCTGCCGCCGCTGCCGCCGACGACGACGACGGCGACGACGCCCTCTTGGTCCCACAGGGACTGCGCGACGGCCTCGCGGCCGCCAACCGCCTGCAGGACATTGTGCGCTCGGCCATGACGGCGTCCGTCGGCCGCTCCGGCAACGACATTCTGCGCGACTGCCGGGCCGCCATGGCCGCCCAAAACCTGCAGGGCAAGGTGTACTCGCACCCCATTGGCGACTGGGGCCACGCGGCCGGGACAGTGATTGGTGGGTGTCTGCAATTTTGTTTGTTTTTTTTTTGGTTTTTTTTGTTCTGTTGTTTTTGTTTTGATTTTTTGGCCTTTCTTTGCTTTTTGTCTTCGTTTTGATTTTGTCTCGCCGGAATGCTAATCACAACCAGGCATGACCAACCTGCAGGACGCCGTGCCGGTGCTGGGCGAGCTGCCGCTGCTGCCCAACATGTACTACAGCATCGAGCTGCTGGCCGAGCACTTTGTGTCCGAGCTCAACCAGACGCTCGTCTTCCCGCTCGAGGAGGACGTCTACTGGGACGCCAACACGGAGTCGTGGGAGTGGGTGTACGGCCGCCAGGAGCGCTTCCACCTGGTGCTCCCGCGTCTGGACAGCGTGGGCGAGCTCTGAGCCATTACATTCATCATCTAGCATTATCTCAGCATCGTATTATCTCAGCGTCTAGCATTATCAACTCAGTACTAGCCTCAGCATCTATCGGTACATAGCCTCAACATCTATCAGAATTCTAGCCTCGGTACATCTCAGCACATCTAGCTCATCTAGCCTCTGCATCAGCACATCTAGCCTCAGTACATAGCCTCTGCACATCTCAGCACATCTCAGCACATCTCAGCACATCCAGCACATCTCAGCACATCCAGCACCAAGCACTCACCACGCCTCAAGTCAGATGGCCGACCACTGCGCCAGGCGCGCCACGTGTTCGCCGACGTTGCGCACGATGCAGAGCCGCGCGATGCGGGCGGCCGTGCCGTTCTCCTTGTTCGCGTCCGCGTCCGCGTCCGCGTCCGCGTCCTCGCTGCCGCCGCCGCCGCCGCCGCGGGCGCCGGCCAGGGCTTCCGACAGCCGCTGGGCGCAGACGTGGCCGATGCCCCAGCCGACGCCGGCCTGCTGGTTAAAGGCGCCGCTGGTGACGAAGCCGACGAGGTCGCGCGCGGGCGGCGGCGGCAGGTCCTCGCAGCTGTCGGGGCGCGGGTACGGCAGCCGCGTCTGCAGCAGCGACAGGGCCAGCAGCCGTTTGCGCGTCTTCTCGTCGGCCCCGGCCGGCATGCGCGGCCGCGCCGGCTTGTGCTTCTTGGTCTTGCCGGCGACGGCCTCGGCAGCCAGGTTGTACCACCGCCGCGCCGCTCTGTCGTCGTCGTTGTCGTTGTCGTTGTCGTTGTCGCCGGCGCCGGCGCCGTCGCCCGAGGACGGCGGCGGCGGCGGCGGCATCAGCCGGTAGATGCGGGCGCGGGCGAGCGGCACGCCGCGCTGGACCATGCGCACCGACACGGTCAGCAGCGGAAAGTCGGCGCGCCAGGTCCAGGGCAGCGGGCGCGGCAGCCGCAGGTGGTCGACGGCGCGGCACACCTCGGCCCAGGACACGTGCTGCATGCGGCCGGCCAAGCTGCCGGGCGCGGGGGTCACGGTCTCGGCGTTGGCGTCGGCATCAGCGTCGGCGTCGGCGTCAGCGTCAGCGTCAGCGTCAGCGTCAGCGTCGGCGTCGGCGTCGGCGTCGGCGTCGGCGTCAGTCTCTAGACCCGCCACGCTGGGCTGGCCAAACAGATGCTCCCAGTCGCAGGCAAAGGGCGAGCCGGGCTCGCCGGCGCGCGCGGCGCCCTTGCCGGACAGACAAAAGGCGTCCCAGTGGGTGCGCTTGGAGGGCGGCTTGCGCGCCCAGGCGGCGCGCTCGCGGCGGCGGCACTGGCGCTCCCAGTCCCAGCCGGCGGGCGTGCCGGGGAAGTCGGCCGGGAACCAGGGCCGGCCGCGCTCGACGGCCAGCTGGTAGTGCTCGTCGTAGCCGCCAAAGAGCGGCCGCCGCCCGCTGTGCCGCAGCGTGCGGTGCATCAGGCTGCGCCAGAGCACGTCGATGCAGCGCCGCGGCGCCAGCAGCGTCCACGTCGGGCTCACGGCGTGCGCCAGCGGGTCTCTGCCGCCGCCGCCGCCGCCGCTGCCGCTGCCACCGTCGCCGACCGCCAGCAGCACCGGGATCGGGTGGTTGTTGGTGTTGGCCAGCAGCGGCTGGCCCGGCAGCAGCTTGCCGCGGCGCTTGTCGAGCGCGGACTGTGTCTGCAGCCAGCCCGCGCGCTGCCGGCGGCCGTCGTCAAAGAGGCCCGACGACGGCGGCGGCGGCCGCCGCCTCCCGCGCCGGCAGCTGGGCCAGCCGGCCAGCCGGTCGAGGCTTTTTTGCGTGGCGGTGGCGGCGGCCCGGGTCTTTTGGGAGGGCGGTGCGTCGGTGTCGGCGTCGGTGTCGGCGTCGGCGTCGGCGTCGGCCGTGTCCACGTCCAGCCGCGGGTCCTGCACGTCAAAGGCCAGCAGGGCGCCGGCAGCCACGGGCAGCGCCGTGGTGTCGAGGTCGCGCAGACGCAGAAAGTCGCGGGCCGACGCGTCGCGGCGGCGGTGCGGGGCCAGCGTGGCCAGCAGCGCGTCGGCGGCGCCGCTGCCGGTGATCTCGATGCCGCCCACCTCCATGCGAAAGTCCTGCACGGCCACGGCCAGACGCTGCTGCGCGACCGCGCGCACCAGGGCCTCCCAGACGCCGGCAAAGAGCGTCGGGTGCACGCGCAAAAAGGCGTGGCGCGGGCCGGCCGGGTCGGCGTCGTCGCCGTGGTCGTCGGCGTCGTCGGCGTTGTCGTTGTCGCCGTCGCCGTCGCCGTCGCCGTCGCCTCCGCCGCCACCTGGCGGGTTGTAAAACACCGTCAGCGCTCCGCACTGCCCCGGCCCCGGCCCCAGCCCCGACTCCCGCCCCGCCTGGTAGCCAAAGGCGCGCGGCAGCTGCACGTCGGCCCAGCGGCGGCCGCTCTGCACCGCCGCGTCCACCAGCCGCTGCTCCGGCTCGCCGACGACGGCGGCCAGCGCCTGCGCGACGTGCGCGGCCGGCCCCTGCAGCGAGATGACGCCCATGTAGCTGGTGTCCCAGCAGATGCACGGCCCGGGGGCCACGCCGGCCGCGCGCATCGTCGCCCGGTACGTCTTGTCGGCCGGCGTCTTGGTGATCACCGCGTTCCACGCCGGGCCGGGCCGGCCCATCTGCGCGCGCTTGGCCGTCCACATGTGTGTCGGCAGCCGCAGGTCCCGGATCGGCAGCAGCTGCCCGGGAGGGGGGGGAGGAGGGGAAGGGGGGGGGAGGGCGCCGTCGGTCTCCTTTTCGGGCGGGTCGAGCTCGCCGTCGGTCTCCATCTCGAGGGGGCCGGCCTCGCCGTCGCTGCTGCCCGCCGCGCCCGCCTCGCCCGACGCGCCCGCCGCGCCCGCCAATCCGCCAGACACGCGGGCGGCCAGCTTCTTCTCGGCTTGCTGCCGCATCCGCTTCTTGGCATTCTCAAACACCCACGCGCTGCCGGCGCGCGCCTTGCGCCGCTTCTCCTGGCCCGCGGCGACGCTCGGCGTGTTGTCGGCCGCCTGGTCGCGCCGCGCCCGGTTGCGCAGCCGCAGCGGCAGCCGCTTCGCGTTGTGGCTGGCCGTGCGCCGCCGCATGCTGCGCGGCAGCGCCTGGAACGCCCGCTCCGTCTTGCCGTCGCGGCTGGCCTTGATGCTGGCGTGCAGCGCGCGCATGTCCTTTTGCCGCGCGCCCAGAAACGCCGCCAGATCCACCGCGTCGGCGCCCTCGTCCGCCGCTGCCAGCTCCGCCGTCTTGGGCCGCTTGTGCGGCCTGCCCGTGCCTTGGTTCATTTGCTGTTGAGGTGGGAGTCGTGAATTGAGATGGGAGAGAATGGAAAAAAATGAATAACCGAACAGATGGAATAAGGTCAATGTTTAAAACCCCAACCGTGAGCACATTCTCGCAGACAAGGTTCAACACGGAAAACACACGGCACACGGCAAACACAAGCTTCAAACGCGCCCAGACGTCATGAAGGCGCGTTTGAAGCTGAAGCTTTTTTTTTTCGCGATAAGAAAGCCCGCTAGGCCCAAACGGGACTGGTTAAGCCCTCAATCGCCGCCCCTAATAAACCCCGCCAGGCCCCGCCAACTCACAGCCCCGCCGACATCATCACCATCACGTCGGCCTGCCCTGCTAGAGACCGGGACACCACAAGCAGGAGACACCACAAGCAGGAGACACCACAAGTAGGGCGTCCACCTCGCCGGATAGCGCCCGGCCTTACGCACCGAGCAACGCCAACGTGTCCCCAATGGCAACGCAGCCAATGCAGCTAGGCATTTTTTCCGTCTCATCTTTCCCGCTGGTCTTGCCATCTCGACGATGATGTCACAACCGGAAGAATGCTGGCTGCCGGATCTCTCTCTCGGGCAGAGAAGCGGCTATTCTAGTCTTCAACAGGCATAGCTGCGCCGCACCGTCTCTCATTTGTGGCGCCATCTCGGACCCTGGCGAACGCAGGAAGACGTAATACAACGTGCGCGGCCCTGATTGCGCAGCCCGTGCGTGAGATGGGCTGCAGCACCAGCGCATCACAAGCCGGCCACAAAAGCCTGCTGAGAAACAGCGTCCCCCCGAGGCAGGCCCGCATTGGGCGCTTTTCGCTTTGTGTGCCAGGGCATACAGAACACTGCAGAAAGTTCCGAAATGTGAACGCTACGCGGCCCCACCTTTTTCTGCCCCCCCCCCCCTTCCCCCCCAACAGACAGTGCCAGGACTCACCGAAGCCACTGTGGCCACCGCCGCAGCAGAGGGGCCAAGACGGCGCAGTTCCGGCGCCTTCTCGCTTGGCCGCAGCGCACCTGCACTAACAGAACACAGTGGCCGCTCCACCCAAACGTGTTAGCGGCCGCGAGGGAGGCGTTCCGTGCCACCTCCAGATCGGCAGCGTCTCTCCCCGGCATTCTCCCCTCTCCTCCCCGCCCCCCCCCCAGTGCGGCCGACGGCTCCTCGCACGCAGCGATGCGATTCGAAACAACAACAACAACGCCCGCTGCACGCCCGCCCGCAGCGATCGGCAGCGCAGGCCATGAACGAATTTTCACCGTTGCATCACGCTCCTGGGCCCCCGAGCCTTGGCCTGCTTTTTATCCTTGTGCCACACGGCCCCTTTTTTGCTGCGTTGGCACCGGCCACGGCGCCCTCCCGTCCACCGCGCTGCTGCACCTCGCCTCTGCCGAGCGTACAAAGGTCGCACACAGTGTCCTGCACCAGGCAGCACAGCGCCAGGATTACGGAAGGCTATCGGCTCCCCGGGGAGGGGCGGGGGGTCCACTCGGCTCCATTCGCGACCCTAACTGCCAACTCTCCTCTCTCCCCTCCAGCAAAGGGTTCGACCTTCAGGGCCGTGGACATCCGCATCTCCAAGAACGCCCAGGGGGGGGCGGCGGCGGCGGCGGCGGCCTGTCACAGCGCGAGCCGTGGCCACGCTAGCTCGACACGGCCGGCCCAGGAGGTATAAAGCAGGCCCGTCTCTCTCTCCAGGTTAAGCCGCTCTTTTCTCAGTCGGCAAGGTGTTTTTCTGTTGAATCAGTCTGCGGCTTCTCATCACGCTCCTTACTCGACTGTTTCTCTTATACTCAACTATACTGCCGGCCTTTCCAACTTTGCAATGCCTTCTTCCATGGCTCGGCTTGAGCGGCCGGCCGCCCCGAGCCGGACGCACTCGGCCAGCGGCTTTGCCCAGTCGTTCAACATTGCGCGGCGGACGCTCGAGGACCAGATCTCCCACGAGGAGCCCGAGCTGGACTCGCCGCCCGCGCTCTCGGCGTCCGGCGCCGCCTCCACGACCTCGGCGGCCGAGTCGCCGGACCCCTCCACGCCGGCCAGCCTCGCCAGCACGCCGCTGACCGGGCCCGTCACCCCGCCGCCGGCCGGCGTCGAGGAGGTGGCCGACAACTTTGCCTTTGCCTTTGACATTGACGGCGTCCTCGTCCGCGGCGGCCGCGTCATTCCCGAGGCCATTGAGGCCATGAAGGTGCTCAACGGCGAGAACGAATACGGCATCAGGGTGTAGGTTCTCTCTCCACTCCTTCCTTACTCCTTACTCTTCACTATCTCAACCATCAACTCTCACTATTTCAACTTTTTAACCCTCACTAACGTGCAGCCCCTACATCTTCCTCACCAACGGCGGCGGCAAGACCGAGGCGGAGCGGTGCGCGGACCTGTCGGCGCAGCTGCAGCTCGAGGTCAGCCCCGGGCAGTTCATCTGCGGGCACACGCCCATGCGGGAGCTGGCCGACAAGTACCGCGGCACCGTGCTGGTGGTGGGCGGCGAGGGCGAAAAGTGCCGCACCGTGGCCGAGGAGTACGGCTTCCGCGACGTCATCACGCCGGGCGACATTATCAAGACCAACGCGGCGGTGGCGCCGTTCCGGCGGCTGACGCCGCAGGAGCACGCCAACTCGCGCGACCTGCTGCAGCGCGGCGCGCTGCAGGACATTGTCATCGAGGCCGTCTTCGTCTTTGCCGACAGCCGCGACTGGGCCTCGGACCTGCAGATCATCCTCGACATTGCCATGTCGCAGGGCGGCCGCCTCGAGACCCGCTCCGCCACCTTTGACGAGGGCCCGCCCATCTACTTCTCGCACAGCGACGTCGTCTGGTCCGCCGCCCACGAGCACGTGCGCCTCGGCATGGGCGCGCTGCGCCGCATCGTCGAGACCGTCTTCTCCGACGTGACCGGCGGCCGCACCCTGACCACCCACGCCTTTGGCAAGCCCCAGGTCAACACCTTTGAGTTTGCCACCCGCCTGCTGCAGCAGTGGCGCGCCACCCAGCACGGCCTCGTCGCCTCCACCCCGCTCGACACCGTCTACTTTGTCGGCGACACCCCCGAGTCCGACGTCCGCGGCACCAACGCCATGGACGCCAAGTCGCGCCACACCTCGTGGTACAGCATCCTCGTCACCACCGGCGTCTACCAGCCCGGCACCGAGCCCGCCTACAAGCCCCGCGCCACCGTGCCCACCGTCCTCGACGCCGTCCGCCACGGCATCGAGCGCGAGATGCACGCCCGCCGCCTGCGCGCCGCCAAGAAGGACGCCCAGGACCAGGGCGCCGTCCTGGAGAAGCTTGCCCAGATCCAGGTCTAGGTCAGGCTTGACACCTTTTGTCCTCTTTTCTCCGTGTTTTTATTGTGCTTTTTTTTATTCTTTATTCTCGTCTTTTTATTGTCTTCTTCATATCTTCTTCATTTCTTCTTCTTCTTCTTCATTTCTTCTTCTTCATCATCTCTTCTCTTTACTTCTTTGCTTCTACCTCTGCTACGACACAGTACAAACTGCGCATGGATACCACGGGCGCTAAGCACGCGCCTTGAATGAGGCAACCCTCATTCAATCACGTTAGATGACTCGACGATGAAACTGGCGCGCTGCCAGTCAAATAAAAGTATTTACAATAAAGTCCAGTCTTGGATGGCAACCTCTTCAAACACGTAATGTCTCCGTTGGAAACTCAAAAGAGTGGGTTCGCTTCTCGGCTGCATAATTAATGCCTCCGTAGGGAGAAAGAGTTATGCCTCGGGATCTACGGAAGAGCACCCCCTGGTCCGATGAAGAAATTCAGCACAGGCCTTTTGCGAAGTACGGAGTAGTACGAAGCACGTTCCTCAGGCAGCAACTTTGCACCATTCGCGGATCTAGGCGGCTTTGCATGCACTCTTCTTGTGACAAATCCCGATGGAATCACGATATCTTGCAGATCCTAGTGTGTAAAATCAGAAACATGTGCTTTTTTCTTTACGCAACGCATCGCATGCGCGGCGCTGTTCTCCCATCTGCTGTTTTTCTCCTTGTGTTTTTAGATTAAGAACCGCGAAATGCCTTTTGCCACTATGGTGAACTCAGTTTAGCTTGGAAATAGCGTCTTTTTAGTACGGAGTATCTTACGTGACCTGAGCGCAGTTTCTTGGGGAGGATTTGCCTGCAACCTAGTAGATCTTATCCACCGGTTTGTGCCCATTGCGTCTGTGGACGTGATCCGAGACCCACCGCCGGGGCGCGATGGGACTTGACTTGCCTTGTTCTGCAGATAATGATACACTCGTCCTCTGCAGCATCGCGGAGCCTTGCGCCTCTCAAGACAGTGAGCAGCGCGTTTCGGGTGAGACAATGGAAGATTTGCACAATGGGAGCGTGTACCGACTCGGTCTAGCGTCTTTTTTAGGCCGTCCCGTTTTGGAAAACCCAACCGGGGAGAATGGGCCGGCAATAAGTAGGGGTTTACGGCAGTCAAATATCGAGATACCGGCACAAGTTGATCGGCAAAGCCAAAGCCACTCGCTGCTGTTGTCAACGGTGTGTACGGAGCACGGCCTGCCTGCTCCTGCTCTTTTGCAGGGGGCCACGCTGCTATCAGGGCCAACAAGTATAAAAAAGACGAAGAAAAAAGAAAATAAGAAAAAAAGAAGAAAAAGAGGAAAGGAGAAAAAGAGGAAAAAGCTGGGTCTGTCGAAGCTCTGCTTTTGATAAGTCTGGTTTAGCGTCTGATTGCGTAACGATCTTCCCATCATTTCCCCTGGTTTCAAAGGCTAACGGGGGGCGGTTCTCAGCTCTGCTTTTGCCACGTTTTATCCCTCATCGTTACATTGAGCCTTACGTACTTGTTCTGATCTCATGCGTGCTGCTGCAGCGTGCACCTGCTCCCCCCCGTACATATACACATTGCCCCCGTCTGCTTGGCTGCCGGTTTACTCAGTCAGCCGACACGGCTTTGGCCAGAGTAAGCCCAGGCCACCAGTGCCGCTAAGGGGGGGAGGGGGGGGCAACGGATTACCAAATTTGCTTCCAGAAGGGCCCGCCTCGGCCGAGTCTATAATAGTCTAGCGATCTCCTCTTCGTTCAGCCCCCAAATGCCGTGGTGTGAGCCCTGCAGCTCGGACAGAAGGAGACGATCACTGGAGCTTCGGGGGCAGACTCGAGCCCGATAAGGATGGCCCTGGTCCTTGAGAAGATTATGAGAGGGGGGGGGGGGGGGGGAAGATGATGGGCCAGAGCCCATGTTCTCAGCTCTCGATAGGAAATGCCTTTTCAAGATCGGCGCTTGTGAGCGGGCTCCCCGTAGCTTGACACGCCGTCTCCCCCCCTTTTTTTCCATGGCGTACTTGATGGGGCGTGGAGGCGTTAACGCTGTTTTGGTGCCTTTTTGAGACTCGGGCTTTCTGTCGGGACGCAGATTTCGACTTCTCTGCCGGGCAGTCGCACAAGTATACATAGATAACGGCTCGTGCCATCCTCCGTTCCCCCCCCCCCCCCTCCCCCTCCTCATCTCCTTGTTCTGCCCGGCATCCTCTCGGCCTGCACAACATGAAGGATCTCCAGAGATTCCAGAGACTCTTCTCGGCGCTGCTGCTCCTCGCGGTGCTGCTGCCCCGGATGGCAGCAGCAGCAGCAGCAGCAACAACAACAGCGGCAGCAACAGCAGCGACAACGACAGCAGCAACAGTAGCAACAAACCAGTTCACCAGCCTCGTGGTGCCCCCGTGTGGCGTGAGTTTGGCCATTGTCCCCTCCCCGCCCGTCGAGGAGCGCCCGACTTGCTGACCTCTCCGCCGCCAGACGGCCTGCCTCGAAGCCGAAGCGCCAGTCTTTGACTGCTCTCCCACCGACTGGACCTGCGTCTGCACCAACAAGCCCTTGCTGGCGGCCCTCGAGGGGTGCGTCTCTGCCAACTGCACCATCCGGGAGTCGTTGAGTAAGCGCATTATCCTTGTTCGGCGTGTTTTTATATATTTTTCTTCTTATTATTCTTTCTTTCTTTTATCCTTTTTTTTTCTTCTTTTTCTTCTTCTTTCTTCTTCTTTTTTCTCCTTTTTCTTCTTTTCTCCTTTTTTTTTCTTCTTTATCTTCTCCTTCTCTAACCCCCTCAGCGGCAAGGAATGCAACGGCGTTGGCCTGCGGCGAACCGGTGCGGAGCCGGAAGCGCGTGGTGGTGGCGACGTCGACGGTGCTCTCGTTATTCTCGCTGTCGGTGGTGCTTGTGCGGCTGTACCACCGCGTCGGCATCGCGCGCACGCCCCCCCTGGCGCAGGACTGGCTGATCGTGGTGACGCTGGTGATGGGCGTCCCGCTGGCGGTCATCACGGTGTACGGGCTGGCCAACAACGGGCTCGGGCACGATGTCTGGACGCTGTCTTTTGAGCAAGTGGACGCCTTTGGGCTCAACTTTTACATTATCAGCATGCTCTACTTTGCCGAGGTCTCGCTGCTCAAGCTGTCGATGCTCTCCTTTTACCTGTACATCTTCCCGTCGCCGGGCGTGCGCCGCCTGCTCTGGGGCACCGTCATCTTTGTCTTTATCTACGGCCCCGTGTCGATACTCGTCACCGCCTTTGAGTGCCAGCCCGTGTCCTTCTTCTGGAAGGGCTGGGACGGCGAGCACGCCGGCCACTGCTTCGACGGCAGGGTCGTCGGCTGGGCCAACGCCGGCATCGGCATCGCCCTGGACATCTGGATGCTGGCCATCCCCGTGCGCCCGCTGCTACGCCTCAACATGCCCTGGCGCAAGAAGCTCGGCGTCGGCCTCATGTTCTTTGTCGGCTCCTTTGTCACCATTGTCAGCATCCTGCGCCTCAAGTCGCTCATTGCCCTCAAGAAGACGGGCAACTCGACCTGGTACAACGTCAACGTCTCCCTCTGGTCCGCCATTGAGCTCAACGTCGGCGTCATCTGCGCCTGCATGCCCGCCCTGCGCCTCGTGCTCATCCGCATCTGGCCCCACATCTTTGGCAGCCTCGACAACAGCCTGTACAGCCCCGGCCACAACCAGGCCTACGCCAAGGCCTCGGCCAACGCCAACGGCCGCCACCACTACCTCAACTCGGCCTCCCACAACCACCGCAGCATCCCTCTCGTCTCCTCCACCGCCAGCTGCTGCCGCGACGACCCCCGTACGATTGCCGCCGCCGCCGCCGCCGACCCCGGAGGCCCGGCCGGCGACGACGACGACGACGACTTCCCCCGCCGCCCGGTCCCGACCGCCAACGCCATCATGTACTCCAAGACGTTCCAGGTCGACCTCAGCGACGACGAGGCGCGTCTCATGCGCAAGGAACCCTCGACGAAGACCACCATAACGCGCGAGAGCGAGGAGTCGTGAGGCCGTGATGCACCTTGTGTTAGAAGACGGAACGTGAGGCCGTGATGCACTTTGTGTTGCTTAGAAGACGGAACGTGAGACACTACTGCCTAATGCAAAGAAACTACCGAGACGGGTGGGCCATCTGAGAAGCAGGTGGCCAACTTGATAGGTGTATTCGAGCATGGCCGTCTGCGCGCATGTCTGGTACACATGTAGTACACATCTTGTACATATCTAGTACACATCTAGCACACATCTAGCACACATCTAGCACACATCTAGTACACATCCAGTACACATCTAGTACACATACACAAAGTTTGCGTTCTCCTTGTCGGACAGATCCTGAAAGGCGGTGGCGTTGAGGCCGTCGACGTCGTCCGTCACGACGCCGTCGACGCGCAGAGCCTCCCGCTGGATGGCCTTTTGGCGGTTCTCCCAGATGAAGACGAAGCGGAAGACGAAGAAGAGCAGAAACTCGAGGCAGTTGGCCACAAGCAGCGAGCCGATGCCCAGGTGGTACGTGGGCGCCTGGCTGGACTTGTAGAAGAAGGGGCTGGAGATGTTGCCGACGCAGGCACCGGCCCAGATCATGCCGGCCACAATCATCTTTTTCGACTGGCCGCCGGTGTTGCCGGTCACGAGCGAGAGCGAGATGACAAAGGAGGCCTGGTAGGAGCCCGTGAGGTAGCTGGGAGTCAGTGAGAAGACATGGAGAGCGGGGAGAAGGAATGGAGGGGAGAAGGGAAATGGATAGAGTATGGATAGACGATGGAGAGAGAAATGGAGAGACGATGGAGAGCGAAACCAAAACACACAAGCAAATCAGGCGGCCGACGTAGGCGTCTTTCGGGGCCAGCAGGAAGCCGAGGGCGCCGGCAATGGTAGGCAGCATAAAGACGGCGCAGACGAGGGTGCGGCTGTTGTGCGGCATGTAGCGGTTGGCCAGGGCGCCGAGGCCGATCCAGAGGACGACGATGACGCCCTGGGGGATGCCCAGCAGGGCCGTGTGCAGGCGGTCGAAGCCGAGGCCCTGGATGACGAGGGTGGAAAAGTTGGAGATGCCGCCGTTGGGCACGTTGGAGACGAAGCCGAGCAGGAAAAAGAGCCAGGTCTTGTAGTCGGCAAAGGCCTCGCGGACGTGCGCCCAGTTGATGGAGCGCTGCTCAAAGCGAGTCTGGTTGCGGCGCATGCGCGCAATCATGACCAGCCGCTCGTCGTGCGAGAAGCCGCGGAAGGTGGTCGGCGAGTTGGGCAGCGCCGCCAGTAGGCAGAGGCCCCAGGTCGCACAGAGGGTGCCGACAATCAGAAACTCGTACCGCCAGGCGGAGAGCTGGCCCTTGATCTGGCCGATGCCGTAGCCTAGAGGTCAGCGTGGGAGAAAAGGGAGTGAAGGGGAGAAAAAGACAAAAAGACAAAAAGACAAAAAGACAAAAAGAAAGGACGAGTGACAAAAAGATAAGCAGAAACTCACCGATCAAGCCGCCGCCGGCCACGCCGATGCCGTTCCAGGCATACCAGGCAGAGATGCGCGCGGGCTGCTCGGCCTGGGTGTAGAACATGGAGGTAAAGAGCATAAAGGCCGGGTCGGCAATGGACTCAAAGGCGCCCGAGATGACGCGCAGGGCGGCAATGGTGGCAAAGTTGCGCGTGGCCGCCTGGCACATGAGAAAGACACCCCACATGAAGATGTTAAAGGCCAGATACCAGGCCGGGCGCGCCCGCTGCATCAGCAGGTTGGACGGGATGGACCAGAAGAGCCAGCCAAAGTAGAAGATGCTCGAGAGCCACGAGTACTGCGAGCCCTCCAGGTGGAGGCCGTCCTTGAGCCCAAAGATGGCCGCGTACGAGAGCGTGGTCTTGTCGACGTACTGCGGGAGTCAGTATTTCGGGGGGGGGGGGGGGAAGGAAATCAAAAAAAAGGAGAAAGAGGGAGGGGAAAGGGGGGCGAAAGGGAATTCAAAGGGCCAGAAGCATGCCATCAAGACCTCAAACACACGTAGAAAAAGTAGCAGATCCCCAGCACCGGCAGGATGCGGCGGTCCAGCTTGCGCACCACGCTGCGCTCCAGGGCGCTGTCGATGGAGTTCTCGTCCGGAAACCGGGCAATGGCCTCGCGGTACAGCTCTGCGTGTTCTCCCAGGATCGGCGGCGGCTTGAGGTCGCCCTCAATGTGGTAGACGTTGTCTGTGGCATGGACACTCTTTGCGGCGTCGCCGATTGCCGGTGCCGCCATAGTCTTGCCGTGTGTGATAGTCGTAAAAATGTGTGATAGTCGTAAAAAAATAAAGATGGAAAAGAAGACGGGGTAGATTTGAACTATCACTCGGACGAAATGATATATCGGCAAAAGTATACCAGTGGTGCCCTGTCAGAACAGTGAACAGCTGGTGAAAGCAGAGCAGGAAAACAAGGAGCAGCAGAGCCACAGAGAGAACAAGACCCGGGTCAAGAGTACACCCAGACATGCAATGAGGAGCCGGGCTGGACTTATCGCAACTCTCGGAGTATTCCCCGCAAAGACTGTGGATATCATTTCTCCGCCAATGAGGCATCCCCAGGCCCGTGCGGGGTACAGTTGGAGTACGATTGTGGAGGATTCCAGGCATTGTGGTCTCATAATTTGGCAACGGATCGACCGAAGCTGCGACTTTTTCTACATGTCAATGGCTCTGTTACCACCGTGACACACCGTCGATCGTCGATGGAAGCAAAAGGCAAGCCGCCATCTGCGGGTTGATAAGTTCGTCTGCAAATGCCTTTTAAAATAACGGCGCTGATCTCGAGAATGCCGATTCCGTTGATGCATCAATGGCGCCACGGCTGCGGCAAGATCCGTTCTTGGTATTGCACTATATGTCTAATGAGTCTTCTACAGCACCGCGTCTTGATCATCTCAGCACCGCGTCTTGATCATCTCAGCACCGCGTCTTGATCATCTACAGCACCGCACGTTTTCAGGGCCGGCTCTTCAGGTGGTTGTTGTACAGGCTGGAGAGAGGTTAGTGTCGCAACGCACAACGTGCTCGCCCGGGTCTTTCCTACCTAATGTCCTCTTCGTGCTCGCCGTTGCGCGAGCGCTCCTCGTCATGATACAGGGCGGCCCTCGGCTTGGAGCCGTTGATGGCGCCGCTGCTGGCGACCAGGACGGGGCGGTTGCCGCCGGCGCTGCCGTCGGCGTCGTCGGCCAGGGCGGCGCTCTTGCGCTTCTTGCTGGACCGGTGCAGCCGGGCGTTGCGCTCAAAGTACTCGTCGGGCACGGGCGTGGTGTAGCGGCCGCAGAAGACGCCAATCTCAAAGTCCTCGACCGGGCACTTGCCCGTGCCGTCGGCCGCTTCCAGGCAGGCGTCCTTGAGGTCCTGCAGCGTCTGGAAGACGAGCGCGTCGCACTGGATCAGCTCGGTCATCTCCTCGAGCGTGCGGTCGTGGGCCAGCAGTTCTGAAAAACGTCAGTCAGTACCGGGATAAGCGGTCACGTCTCGCGCGGGTGTGCTTACGCGCCGGGTCGGCCAGGTCGATGCCGTGCTGACTGGTTAGCCGAAGAAGAGGATCAAGAAGAGGATCAAGAAGAGGGGTCAAGAAGAAGAGGGTGGGTCAAGAGACAACAAAAAACGACGACAAAACTGGGCACGCACCACATGGGGGTGGGTGATCTCGGGGCTGCAGGAGACCATGATGATCTTCTTGGCTTCGCATTCCCGGACCATTTGCACAATCTCGCGCGCTGTGGTGCCGCGCACAATGCTGTCATCGACCAGGCACACGACCTTGCCCTTGAACTCGGAGGCAATGGGCGAGAGCTTGCGGCGGACGCTCTTCTCGCGGGCTTTTTGGCCGGGGAGCTGCAGGTGGGTGAGCACAAGACTGTCGTCTGGGCGCGAGAACCAAAAAAAAAGGGGTGGGGACGTACAATAAAGGTGCGGTAGACGTAGCGGTTCTTGACAAAGGCATTCGACAGCGGCTTGGACAGCTTCTCGGCCAGCGTGGCCGCGGCAGTGTTGCTTGTCTAGGGTGGGTGTGTGAGAGAGAGCGTGCAACGACTTTGTTTGCCGGCGGCTTACCTCGGGAATGGGGATGACTGAAAGTTAGCGAAAAGTATGAGACCGACAAGCAGACTATGCGACCGACAGGCTCTCGCGGGAACTTACCAACGTCAATCTCGCGCACGCCTTCCTCGCCCAGGACGTCGCGCACGCGGCTGGCCAGCTTGAGGCCCATGTTCTGGCGGCTGCGGTGGACGGAGATGCCGTCCATGCTGACGTCGGGGCGGGCAAAGTACAGGTACTCCCACAGGTCCGGGGTGTAGGACTTGGGCGGGACGACCTGGGCAAACTGCGGAGCGCCGCCCTTTCTGATAAAGACGGCCTGGCCCGGCAGGATGTCGACAATGTCCCGGAAGCCCAGCTGCGTGAGGGCGACCGACTCCGAGGCCAGAAAGTAGTCCTTGGCGCCCTCGAGCGTGTCCGACGGCCGGGAGCCCAGGCACAGCGGCCGGATGCCGTTCCCGTCACTGCCATGTCAGGGGGGGGGTGAAGGGAGAAGAGGAGGAGATTTGACAGGAACAGACGGCAGACGACATACCGGAAGCCCAGAATGCCGAAGCCGGCCACCATGGCAGTGCAGGCAAAGGCGCCGTGGCACTTTGCGTAGACGGCGCCCAGGGCGGTGAAGATGTCCTCGACGTTGGCGCGGGGCTTGCGCAGCTCGCCGAGGGCGTGGGCGAAGACGTTGAGCCTGGGGGTGTCAGAGCAGAGGGGGAGGGATAGACAAGAGGAGAGGGGGATAGACAAGAGGAGATAGAGAGAACAAGACACGAAAACTCACAGGAGCTCCGAGTCGGACTCGGTGTTGACGTGGCGGCGGGCCTCCTGGTCGAGGAAGCGGACCAGGTCGGGCGTGTTGACCAGGTTGCCGTTGACGCCCATGGAGACGCCGTAGGGCGAGTTGACGAAAAAGGGCTGGGCCTCGGCGCTGGCAGCAGTAAGCGTTAGCAGGAGCGCCGCCGCCGCGGACGGAGCAAGGGAGATGCGTACGCGGATGCGGTGCCCGCCGTGGGGTATCTCAGGTGCGAGATCCTGTGCGCGCCTGGTCAGCCGAGCCTCAGTCGAGCGTCACCCCCCCCTTTCCTTCCTCCCTCCCCCCCCCCCGGTGGGAGTAGTGTGTACCCCATGAAGCCGGGCATGGTCTCTGGGGTGGCGCGGCGGCCCTCGTCAAAGACCTTGCTGGCCATGCCGACGCCCTTGCACTGGGTCACGCGGCCGCCCTGGCAGACGACAATGCCGGCGGCATCCTGTCCGCGCTGTTCTCTGTCAGTCACCTCCTAAAGGTGGGGGTTATCAAAGAGGGGGGGGGGGGAGGAGTGGAGGGGGAGAACTGACATGTTGGAGGTAAAAGAGGGACTCATGCAGGTCGACGGCGGCCGTGCAGGCGTCCGAGTCGCCAAGCTGCAGACAGGGTTAGCGGAGGCCGCGCGGGCAAGGCGGGGGGGGGGGGTGCCGGGCCGGCCGAGCCGAGCCGTTCAGAGCCGAGAGCGGGAAAAACAACACACCAAAACGGCCGAGACACCACACATGGTTGCGAGGTGGAAAAGGCTGGTTAGGGTGGTGGGCGCGGGGCGCAGCGGCGGGTTCCACAGGGGGCGGGCTGTTCGCTAGGGTTGCGGCGAGCACAACGGGAGAAGGGGTGACGATACCATGCGAACATGATTCCCGCGTTGTCGGAGTCGCAGTTGTGCGAAGTGGGCGGGGGCCAGTTTTATAGGCGGCGAGCTAGCGAAAAATTTCGGCAGGGCGTTGATAAACCGGCCCGGCAAATGATCCGGGCCTGCCAGACCGCCCCCCCCCCCGCGCCACGGCTGTCCGGGCCGGGTACGCTGTGACGCCTTGCCATTGGCCCGGCGCATGCTCCGCTCGCTCTCACACAGACCGGCCCTCGCACCGGACGGGGCTCTGCGCTGTCGGCGGCCCACCCCACGCTTCCCGGGCGGCTGTTTCTTTAGGTTTAGGCGGCCAGAGAAGTGGGGCCGGTTGCAGATGCATCTTTCTGGGCGCGATCAGGAAGCCCATGTGCGTCTCGTGCCGTCCTGTAGATTCGCTGGCCGTGTGGGTGGGGCCTGTGGCGGCTGAGACGGAGACGCAGAGCCGAAAGAAGGCAAGAGGCGCAGGGGGGGATGACATTATACACAAAAATATAGATTTATGGAACATGTCGTTGAGAACGGAGCAAAAAGTGTCGGCGTGCACGATTGGCATGCGCAGGATCGAGCACACGTGGGACGAGCCGCAGCGATCCACTCCAGGACGTATCTTACTCGTATCTTACCATGCCCCGTGCAAGTGCAGACACTCTCCGCCGGTGCGCCGAGCCCGGGCCGCGGCAGGCGTCACGTGACGGCCCCGCAGCGCATCGCCTTAACGCGTCTCGGGGCCACGTGCATGCGCGCGGCCCAAGATCTCCAGCTTTGTCTGGTGGTGCGCTCGCTCCTCGGCTCAGCTCCAGCAACGTCCGGCCCGCACAGGCACAGCCAACTTGCTCTCGCTGGGCGCATTTGCTCGCAGACCCGCTCTGCGCTTGGGGACGCGCAGGCCTATGGGCGGCACAGTCCCCGCCGGCCGCCATGGCAGACGGTGCTGCGCGATCTCTCCGGCTGGCGGCGTGCCTGACGTGCCGGCGCAGCAAGGTCAAGTGCGACAGGGGGCCACAGGGCGGGGGCGACCGCTGCCGGCGGTGCAGCCAGCTGGGCGCAGACTGCGTGCGCCCGGCCTTTCGCGTGGGACGGAAAAAAGGCGTCAAGAAGTGCGTGCGGGATAGTTTGCGTGCGGGATAGTTTGCGTGCGAGAGAGAGTGTGTGTGTGTGCTGACAGACGCAGCAAACGCAGAGGCCTCGAAAAGGCAGTCAGCCAGGTGGAGGCGGCGCTGCGGCGCATGCGGGCGGACCCGGCGTATGCGGCGGACGCGGGCCCGGCGATGGAGCACCTGCAGGCGCTGCTGGCGGGGGCGGGGGCGGGCTCGGCAGCGGCTGCTCCGCGGGGACGAGGGCAGGGGCGGGAGCGGGCGGCCAGCACGGCCTCGGACAGCGAGGCGGGCGACTCGTCGTTGTCGTCGGACGGCGAGACCGAGGGCCTGGCCGTGGACGACGCGGAGAATCCGCTGCAGCTGCTGGCGCGGGCCTCGAACCTGCACCAGGCGTCGGCGGTGCAGGACTACTTTGCCTACTCGCAGTTCAGCCTGGACGTCGGCGAGGGCCTGGACCCGGTGGACCTGGGCCTGGTCAGCGAGGCCGAGGCCGAGACGCTGTTTGGCTAGTGTGTTTTTTTTTTCTTTTCTTTTCTCTTTTTCTGTCCTCTTCTCTTTTGTTTCTCTTTTTCTTTTCTTTTCTCCCCTTTCCTCAATCTCTAACCGCCAGCTTCCACGAGCGCCTGGCGCACACGCGCTGGGGCATGGACCCGGAGCTGTACACCGTGGCCTTTACGCGGTCGCGCTCGGCCTTTCTGTTCACGTCGGTGCTGGCGGCGGCGGCGCTGTTCCGCGCAGAGGCGGGCGCGCTGGCGGCGCGGCTGTCGCGGCATGCGCGGGCGCTGGCGGACCAGGTGATCCGGCGGCGCCACCGCTCGGTGGAGATTGTGCTGGCCTTGATGGCCAACGTGCCGTGGATGTTCCCGGCCGCGCACAGCGCCGACGACGACACGAGCTTTTACCTGGCCGTGGCCACCCACATGGCCATTGACCTGTCGCTGCACAAGGTGCTGCGCGCCCACGACGACGCCGCCGCCGCCGGCGGCCTGGCCCGCGGCGAGTGCATCGACCCGGCCGCCGCGCTGCGGACCGGCGGCTTTGCCGGCCTGGACCCGGCCTCGGAGCTGGGCCGCCGGCTGCTGCGCGGCCGCGAGCGCTGCTGGCTTGCGCTGTTTACGCTGGAGCGAGGGTGCGTCTTTGCGCTACTGTTTCTTGTTTCTCCCTTGCTGACGGCGGAGAATGTGCCTGGCCCGGGGCCGGATGAGCACGCTGCCGGTGACGCAGCTGATCCGCAGCTGCGACCGCTGGCACCTGGCCGACATGGCCATCCACAACGACGGCCACCTGCTCTCGGTGGCTGTGCTGAGACGCGATCTGGTGAGTGCGCCCGGGTCTGCTCTGGGACGAGGAGTCCAGTCTGGCTCATGTCGTGTAGGAAGGCCTTTTCCAGCAGATCCGGGCCATGTGTGATGCCTCTGTCGAGAGCCCGGCCGAGAGTTCTGTCGTGGCCGCCTCGTACGTCCCCCCCCCCCTCTTTCACTCTGACCTGTCACTTCAACGCTTCTCACATGCTGCAGCATACAGCAGGTCATCAACGCCTTTTTCGAGCAGTGGTTTGTCCGGTGGGCGAGCGCCATCGGCAGCGGCTCGGGTATGTCGGACGGAGACTTTGGGCTGGGTCGGGCCAGGACACGAGAGGAGCCAGGTGCTGACAGAACAGACCAGCGGCTGCCGCCGTACGTGGAGATCCTGGTGGCGCACACGCGGCTGTCGGTGTACACGACGGTGATCAACCACCCGACGGCGCCGGTGGCGGCGCGGCGCGTGTTTCGGACGGCCGGGCTGTCGGCGGCGCTCAACGTGATGCGGGCGGCCATCCAGGGCGAGGCGCAGCTGACGTCGATGCCCAACAACACGGCGATTATGATTTCGTTTGCCGCGGGTTTGGCGCTGCGGCTCGGCGCGCAGGTCGGGAAAAACACGGGCCGCATTGGCAGCGGCGGCGGCGGCGGCGGTGGCGGCGGTGGCGGCGGCGGCGGCGGCCTCGCGCCGAGCGTGCGGACGCTGGTCGAGGAGACGGCCGGCGTGTTGGAGCGCATCGGGTGCATCACCAGCCACCGCAACGGCATGTCGGCGCTGTACGGCCGGTACCTGCGCATCCTGGCGCAGAGGGCGGCGGCCGAGACGGCCGGCACGCCGAGCGTCCCGGTTCCGGTTCCGGTTCCGGTTTCGGCTTCGGCTCAGGCTCCGGCTCAGGCTCAGGCTCAGGCTCCGGTTCCGGTTCCGGCTACCGGTTCGGAGTCGGAAGCGGCCCAGGCGGCGCCACACGACAGCGGGCTCGGCCTGATGATGACGGCGCTGCCGGCGTTTGCGCCGCCGGTGTGGCCCGAGCCGTTTGCCTTCTCGGCCATGACGGGCGACCAGATCGCCGAGGCCCTGCAGCAGGCGGGCGAGGACAGTAGCGACGTCATGGACTGGCTAGACTGGTCGGACCTGCCCGACTTTGCGTTTTAGGGGTGAGATAGTTAAGGGGGTTGAGAGGGGTGTTGAGGCAGAAGCATGCAGTTTGTCTTGTTCCATGGTCTTGTCCATTATCTTTTCCATTGTCTTTCTCTAATTCCATCCTTTTTATACCATCCGTATATACAGCCGTTCACATTACTCCATCTGCTCGAGATCCGCGGCGACGGAAAAGGACGCGTCGGTCTTGGCGGCAACCTCATCAACAGTGACGCCGGGCGCGATCTCGGTGAGGGTGAGGGTGCCGGCGGCGCGGTCGACCTGGAAGACACACTGGGCTATCAGAAAGACGCCGGGGAGGGGGGGGGGGGCGGTAGAAGCGCAGCAAACGTACCAGATCGGTAATGATGGTGCTGACGACGCGGGCGCCGGTCAGGGGCAGGCGGCACTGCTGGACGACTTTGGGGGTGCCGTCTTTGGCGAGATGTTCGGTGGCGACGACGATCTTGGTGCGGTCGGGGTTGGAGACGAGGTCCATGGCGCCGCCCATGCCTTTGAAGACCTTGCCGGGGATCATGTAGTTGGCGAGGTCGCCGTTGGCGGCGACTTGGAGGGCCTAGGGAGAAGAGGTCAGAGGGGGTGAGAGGGTGGAGGGTGGAAAGAGGTGAGAGGGGGTGAGAGGGGGGGAGAAAAAGAGAAGAGGAGGAGGGGAAGAGAGGGAGAAGAAGGAAGATAAGAGAGAGCTACCCCCAGAATGGACACGTCAATGTGGCCGCCGCGGATCATGGCAAACGAGTCATCGCTGCTAAAGACGGCGGCGCCGGGCACGAGGGTGACGGTCTCCTTGCCGGCGTTGATGATGTCAGGGTCGAGCTCGGCGGCGGTCGGGTAGGGCCCCATGCCGAGGATGCCGTTTTCGGACTGGATCCAGACAGGGTGGCCGGGCGGCAGGAACGACGGCGCCAGCGTGGGGATGCCGACGCCGAGGTTGACGTAGGCGCCGGGGCGGAGCTCGCGGGCGGCGCGGCGGGCGATGCGGCGGCGGCGGTCGGCGTCGGCGCTGGCGGGCGTTTTAAGCGTTTGTGAATCGGCGGGCGTTTTAAGCGTGTGTGCAGCATCGGCGGGCTCGCGCAGCGTGCGCAGCTCGACGACCTTGGGGGCGGTGGCAGGCACGACGCGGTCGACGTAGATGCCGGGAATGTCAATGGCGTCGGGGTCGAGGGCGCCGGGGGCGACGATCTCGTCGGCCTCGACGAGGGTGAGGCGGGCGGCGCGGGCCATGGCCAGGCCAAAGGACTTGGTGGCGCGGCGCAGGACGCAGTTGCCGGCAGCGTCGGCGACGGTGGCGCGCACGAGGGCGACGTCGCCGGTCAGCGCGGTCTCGAGCAGGTGCGGGCGGCCGTCAAAGACGCGGACCTCGCGGGGCCGGCCCGGCTCGCCCTCGCCGGCGCCGGCGCCGGAACCGGAATCGCCGAGACGCACCGGGATGCCGCCGGTCTCGACGAGCGTGTGGGCGCCGGTGGGCGTGTAAAAGGCGGCGATGCCGCTGCCGCCGGCACGCAGGCGCTCGGCCAGCGTACCCTGCGGACACAGCTCGACGGCCAGCGCGCCCGACAGGTACTGCTGCTGCAGCGTGCGGTTGGTGCCCAGGTAGCTCAGCACCAGCCGCGCCACCATGCCCTCGGCCGCCAGCCGCGCCAGCCCGCCGCGGCCCTCCACGCCCGCGTTGTTGGACACGCACGTCAGCCCGTGCAGCGACGCCCGCCCGCGCCGCGCCAGCGCCGCGATCAGCGTCTCGGCCACGCCGCACAGCCCGAAGCCGGACGAGAGCACCGTGGCGCCGCTCTGCACGTCGGCCACGGCCGCGTCCGCGGACTCGTACAGCTTGGACGAGGAGGAGCCCGCACCGGCGCCGGACCCCGCGGATCGCCAGCCGGCGCGCGTCAGGCTGAAGCGCCGGTCTGGAGCTGCGCCGGAGAGGGCCGGCCGGGCCGCCGCCGCCGGAAAGCCCGCAGAGGCCGCGCTCGGCCGCGGCCGCAGCCGGGCCACACTCGTAGACAGCCGGCCGACACGGCGAGATGGTGATAAAAACATGGTGCACAGGTACGGTGAGGAAGGGATGATCCGGCAGATCAAGGGGCCGCCGGGGGGGGGGTATTTACATCCGGGCGCTCGGCGGCCAGAAGAATGGCCGACGGCCGGTGGGCCCAGGTGGGTCCAGTTCCCCGCCCCTGGAATATGGGGTAGGTGAGACAGACTGGGGAACGTGTATAAGAGGCGTGCTGGCAAGGTCAGATACAGCGCTGCCGCCAAGCAGCCTGATGACCAGCCGGCCACATCGTTCCAGCCCGGCAGCGTCAACCCGATGGCGGAAGACGCAAAGGCCGTGGAGGCCGTTCACCTGGAGCACGGCCAGGGCCAGCTTACGCGGCGGCTCCTGCTCAAGGTCGACACACGGTGAGTCGGGTCTGCTTTTCCGGCGTGTGGGCGTGTTGCGGCGCTTCTGACTCGCAGCGTGCTGCCCGTGCTGGCCCTTTTGTTTCTCTGCTCGTTCCTCGACCGCACCAACATTGGCAATGCCAAGATCATCGGCCTCGAGGCCGACCTGCACCTCACCAACCGGCAGTTCAACCAGGGCCTGGCCGTCTTCTTCGCCACCTACATCTTTAGGTTTGTCTTTTTCGCTCTTCCTCACTCCTCTTCTTCTCTCTCCTCTTCTCTCTCTCTTCTACCCTAATTCTCCAACCACAGCGAGCTCCCGAGCAACCTCGTTCTGAAATGGGCCACCCCAAAGGTCTGGCTGCCGGCCCTGACCGTGACCTGGGGCGTCCTGACCATGTGCCTGGGCTTTGTGCGCGGCTTTTCCAGCTTTTTGGCCGTGCGCGCGCTGCTGGGCGTCGCCGAGGGCGGCCTGCTGCCCGGCATGGTGCTCTACCTTGCCAGCCTCTACACCCGCACCGAGCTGGCCCTGCGCATCGGCCTCTTTTACACCGCCGCCTCGCTGTCCGGCGCCTTTGGCGGCCTGCTGGCCCGCGGCCTGTCTGCCATTGCCCCGCGCGGCGGCCTCGAGGGCTGGCGCTGGATTTTCATCATTGAGGGACTGATGGTGCGCCCTCCCCCCCCCTCTACCAAGTCCTCCCCCCCCTCTACCAAGTCCTCCCCCCCCTCTACCAAGTCCTCCCCCCCCTCTACCAAGTCCTCCCCTTTTACTATCCCTCTAACCATCAGACGGTTGTGTCAGGGCTGCTGGCCTTTGCGCTGCTGCCCGTCAACCTGTCCGAGGCTGCTTTCCTGACGCCAGAGGAGCGGCGCTTTGCCGTGGCCCGGCTGCAGGGCCACGACGAGCCCACCAGGTACCCCCCCCCCCCCCCTTTTTTTTTTTTTTTGCGCCGGCACCAGAACGCCGCTGACCGGCAGTGCCACTCGTGAGCACGAGACCTTTTGCTGGTCCGAGGTGCGCCGTGGCCTCTTCAACGTGCAGGTGTGGCTCACGGCGACGGCGTATTTCGCCATCCTCGCGGGGATCTACTCGTTTGGGCTGTTTGTATGTTGTCTGCCGTGATGCAAGGTGCCGGTTGCCGTCTCCGACTGACTTGTTCTTTAGCTCCCCACCATTGTCGACAGCCTGCACATTGCCTCCAACGCCAACGAGGCGCAGCTGTGGACGGTCATTCCGTATGCCGCGGCAACGCCAGTCACAGGTGCGTCTTTCTCTCTTGCCCCTCTTGCGTCTCCTGACTGACCGTCGTCAGTCCTGGTTTCTCTCCTCTCGGACCGCCTGCGCCGCCGCGGCACGCTGATGCTCTTCACGCTGCCCGTGGCCGTGGCCGGCTACGCAGGCTTGGCCAACGTGGCCTCGCCGCACGTGCGCTTCGCCATGACCTGCCTGGTGGCTGTTGGCCTCTACAGCAGCGTGCCCTGCGTGCTGGTCTGGAACGCCAACAACTCGGCCGGCCACTACAAGCGCGCCACCACGTCGGCGCTGCAGCTGACCATTGCCAACGCCGGCGGTTTTGTGTCGAGTGGGTTGCGTCCATGTCTGCGACGGGTCGGCCTGTGCTAATCCTGCAGCGTTTGTCTATCCCGACAGCGAGGGCCCGGCCTACCACAAGGGACACACCATCCTGCTTGGCCTCGTGGTGTATGCCTGGTTCGCGTGAGTGTTTGTCTGCGTGCCTTTTGCTAGTATCCTCTTGCGTCTTCTTGCGTCCTTGGACTGACCGGCAGCGTCCTCGCCAACGTGCTCTACTGCGCCAAGATCAACCGGGACAAGGAGGCGGGAAAGTACGCGCAGTTTTCTGGCAGCGGCGACGACCGCGACCCGACCTTTCGCATGGTGCTGTGATGGATGGTATGTGGTGTGGGTAAAACAGATTGTTCTTGCTCTTTCGTACTCTATCTCGTCCTTCCGTGCTTGCGGCCGAGAAGAAGCTGCTCTTTGAGATACGGCTCACCTCGACCGTCTGTGAATTTGTCAGCGGAATCACAAACTCCCACGAGACGCAAGGATCACCACCGTTACTCTCACCAACATCACAGAATATACGTTGTTCTTGATCTCTACTAGGCCTGTAGCCTCCTATTGACAGTACTAGTGGCCCGTTGTACGTCTATTCAGAAGAATCACGGGTCGCACTATGGCAGGGCACATTGCGCGGAAGCGTGTGCTAGATCTGGAGGTGTATGTGTACTGTAGAGGGACGCACTGGTCAAGATTGCGAGTTACTGTACAACGATAACCGGCCCCACTTCGGCGCGCTTCGGCCCCACTTATTGTATCACATCGCGGGCGAGTCCCAGTGCTCGTACTCATGTCTGCGTGCTCGTACTCATGCTCATCCCCCAAAATGTCAACAACGCAGCTGCAGCTGTCTTCGGGCAACGGACCGGTGTACCGCACGGTGCTGTGCACGCCGCCGCGGGACGCCGAGCCGTCCGAGATCCCGGAGATTGACGTGGGCGGGCTCTTCAGCACGGAGCTGGCGGCGCGGCAGGCGGTCGCGGCCGAGATACGGGCGGCGGCGACCAGCTCGGGCTTCTTCTACATCCGCAACCACGGCATCCCCGAGGCGGTGACGGACGCGGCCTGGGCGGCCTGCCTCGACTTCTTCCGGCAGCCGGCCGAGGCCAAGGCGGCGGCAGACGCGGCGCGGTCGCGCTTCTATGACGGCTACAAGGGCCCGCAGACGCAGCGCATCAACCCGAGCGAGTCGGTGGACGTGCGCGAGACGTTTTCGTGGCGCTACGACGAGGCGGCGGCGGCCCCCGGAGACGACGAAGACGACCAGGCCGGCGACGGCGACAAGGCCGGCGACGACGACGTCGCCGGCTACGACGCCGCCTGGCCCTGGCAGGCCACGGCGGGCGTGCCGCACTTTTGCCCGGCCGTGGTGCGTTACGCGCGGGCGTGCCTGGCGCTGGCGCGGCGCCTGCTGCGCGCCTTTGCGCTGTCGCTGGACCTGGCGGAGACGGCGCTGGACGCCAAGTTTTTGCAGCCCGACGCGGTGCTGGCGCTGAACTACTACCCGCCCATGCCGATGGAGCCAGCAGCAGCGGAGGCGCGCCCCCGCGGCGGCGGCGGCGGCGGCGCGCCCGAGCCGGTCTCGATCGGCTCGCACACCGACTTCCAGCTGTTCACGGTGCTGTGGCAGGACGCCGCGGGCGGGCTGCAGGTGCTCAGCCGCGCGGGCCAGTGGCTGCACGCGCGGCCGCGGCCGGGCACGCTGGTGGTCAACCTGGGCGACTACCTGCAGCGCATCACCAACGACCGCTACGTCAGCACGGTGCACCGGGCGCAGAACCGCAGCGGCCGCGAGCGCGTCAGCATGCCCTTTTTCTTCGGCTTCGGCCTCGACGAGACCTGCGGCGTGCTCGACAGCTGCGTCGCGCCCGGCGAGACGGCCCGCTACGCCGAGATCAGCTGCCGCGACTGGGTGCGCCGCCGGGCCGAGGCCATGCAGGTGCAAGACAGTAGTAGTGGTACTGCATAGGTGTGTGGTTATTGACTATTGTTATGCGTCCGTGGTGACCTCGAGCTGGCCTATCGGGAGATTAAGATCGTCGAGATCGGCCGTCGCAGGATCGAGATCGCCGAGATCGTCTGTCCCGAAATCTCCACCCGCATCGCCGCCGCCGCCGCCGCCGCCGCCGCCTCCTGTCTCGCGCACCAGATCGCCCAGACCCTCGCCCGCGTGGAGATAGCCGAGCTCCTGCAGCCGCGCGGCCGCCCAGCGCGCGTAGACGTCGGGCGACATGGCCGGGACGGCGGCGGCGGCGGCGGCGGCCTCCTCGTCGTCCGAGTCGGACACGAAGCCCTCGTAGTCGGCCAGGCCAAAGTCGGGCCCCATCTGGCGCAGGCTGGCCTTTGTGTACTCGACGCCGACACACAGCGGGCACAGCATGTACGCGCCGGTGCAGGCGTCGGGCAGCGTGCTGATCAGAAAGGCCTCGGCGGCGCGGCGGCCGCCGCCGCCGCCGCAGTGCGGGCACGGGCACAGCGCGCGCTGGCCGCCGCAGAGCGAGCAGGCGCCGCGCTCGGCCCAGCTGATGACGTCGGGCACGGTGACGCGCTCAAAGACGGCGTCGATGCCGTGGCGACGGCCGTCGCCGTCGCCGTCGCCGCCGCCGCCGTCCATGGTCGTCGTCGGCACCCGCAGCGCGCGGCAGGCGGCGCCGTCCGGCTCCGTGAACACGGGCTGGTCGCCCTCGGGGTCCGCGTCCGGGCCAAAGGTGTCGGGCGTGTGCATGCACTGCTGGTACAGCCACGCGGCCACGGCCGAGGCCATGCGGCCCGCCGGCAGCGGCGCAATCACCTCGTCGCACACCAGCACCGGCCCGTCCTCGCCCGCTTCCAGCCCGCGCGGCCGCGCCAGCACAAACGCGTGGCTCCGCCGGTCCGCCACCGCCCACTCCAGAATGGCCTGCCACAGCTCGAGCGGCAGCTGCTTGCCGCCGCGCTGCGTGCGGATGCATGCCGGCGACCGGCTGACCACCCGCTGCACGTAGCTCGGCCCGATGCTCGTCTTGTCCATCAGCACCGCCGTCTTGCGCGCAATCACCGGGCCCAGCCGGTGGGTCTCCATGGGTTTCATCTTGCTATGTGTCGGTACGGCCAAGTTACTGGATTTCGTCTTACGTTTATTGCATTCGTGTGGGAAAATGTTTTCACAGGGATATTTTACGTGGTTCGTTACGTCATAATAGTCCTGGATGGATCCAGTCATCGTGTTGGTGATATGTATCAGTCGCGTCAGTGGCCATGGTCGCGTCCAGTGATCATCCGTCGCGAGTGGTCGTCAGTCGCGCCGAAGGGTGTCGGTGGTCATAATGATCGTGTAGTACAATGTCTCGGTACGAAACCATGGTAAGACATTCGAAGAGTGTGGAATGCTGACAAATCACGTGTCAGCGATGGGGCCCTTCTGAGATCGCCGAGGCGCCCGAGATATCAACCCCACGGCGGCTCCTTCACCGCAGAGAGTCCACCTGCCGGCTGAGCTGCCCTTGTCCCCTCGCAATGTGGTCTGCTGCTAAGCCGCGCGACATGTCCGTGTCCGAGACGCCTGCGACGGCCAAGACGCCCGCATCGGCCCAAGCCGCCCTCGACGGCCCGGCCCGGCCCGACCCCACCGGCAACGCCGACTCCGACGACACCGACGACGCCGCCGACGACGCCGACGCCGCCGACATGGACCGCAGGGTCCTGCGCAAGATCGACCTGCGGCTCTGCTCTGTCGCCGGGCTGCTCTGCGCCATGGACCTCATCGACAGCGGCATCATGTCGAGCGCGTCGGCCACGTCGATGCCGGCCGACCTCGGCCTGACGGGCGGGCGCTACAGCATGGCCATCTGGCTGTCGGTGGTGGCGCAGCTGGTGTTCAAGCTGCCGGGCACGCTGGCCATCCGGCCGGCGGGCGCGCCGCTCTTCCTGGGCGGCAGCACGGCCGTCTTCGGCCTGGTGACCTTGTGCACGGGGCTGGTGCGCTCGTGGCGCCAGATGGCGGCGCTGCGCTTCCTGCAGGGCGCGGCCATGGCCGGCCTGTACCCGGGCCTGACCTACCTGCTGTCAACCTGGTACACGCGCCGCGAGATGCAGCTGCGCTTCGCCTACCTGCAGAGCGGCCAGGTCGTCGTCGTCGCCACCGGCAACATTCTCAACTACGGCCTGACCTACCTCGACGGCCACCGCGGCCTGCGCGCCTGGCAGTGGATGTTTCTCGTCCAGGGCGCCCTGACCGTGCTCATCGGCCTGGCCGCCTGCGCCGTCCTGCCCGACTTCCCCGACCGGCCCGCCCGCGGCGGCGGCGGCGGCGGCGGCGGCGGCGGCGGCGCCCGCTTCCTGACCGCCGCCGAGACCGCCGCCGTGCTGCGCCGCATCCAGCGCGACCGCCGCGACGCCGCCGCGCCGCCGCCGCTGACGGCCGCCGCGCTGCGCGCGCCCTGGACCGACGCCAAGCTGTACGCCTTTGCCGCGCTCTTTTTCCTGCAGAACCTGGTGTCGACCGCGCTGTCCTACTTCTTGCCGGCCCTGCTGCTCGGCATGGGCTTCCGCTCGGCCGACGCCGTGCTGCTGTACGCGCCGCCCTACTACTACGCCGTGCTGCCCGCGCTGGCCTCGGCCCTGGCCGCCGACCGGCTGCGCGCGCGCGGCGCCCTCGTCGCCCTCAACGCCGCCGTCCTCATCGCCGGCATGGCCCTCGTCGGCTTCGCCCGCGCCAACGTCGCCGCCCGCTACGCCGGCGTCATGCTCGCCACCGGCGCCTACGTCGCCAACTGGGCCGGCCTCAACGCCTACCAGGCCAGCAACGTCGTCGGCCAGTGGAAGCGCGCCACCGTCGCCGCCGCCGTCTCCGCCGCCAACGCCCTCGGCGGCATCGCCGGCTCCTACCTCTTCCGCGCCGCCGAGGCCCCCTGGTATCCCACCGCCATCTGGACCTGCATCGCCAGCCACCTGCTCGTCCTGCTCATCGTCGCCGTCTGCGACGCCTGCTTCTGGCGCGCCAACACCCGCGCCCGCCGCGGCAAGGCCCTCATCGAGGGCACCCCGGGTTTCCGCTACTCCTACTAAAGTCCTACCACCAGACCCCCGATACGACCACCACACCCAAATACTACCACACCCGCAGGGGGCCATGTTGCAGAGCATGTCGTTGCACCATGCTACCCGGGCACAGCCCCGCTTATCTCTACTGCAACGCTGATGGCTACGAATGAGGCAGACTAGGACAGAGTAGGCATTTTAGACAGATCATGTCGAGTGAAACCCAGTATGCATCATTTTAACCCGTGCCGACTCCCGGATTTTTTTTTCCTTTTTTTTTTTTCCCCGAGGCCCCTAGCGCGACTGGTCCTGGCCCGTCAGGGCCACAGACGTGACCAGGTTGCGCTCGCTGCCCTCGCGGCTGGTCTTGTCGTCGCCGTCGTCGCGCACCTCAAAGGTGTGCTCCACGTAAATGTCGTGCTCGTGGTGCGCCGACGCCAGGCCGACGACGCCCTTGTTGCTGCGGCTCAGCGACTGCATCGCATGGCTGTCGACGCGCTCGGCGTACGCGCCCGTGCGGCTGTTGGAGGCCAACGAGCGGCCGAGCAGCTTGGGGAAGAGGGCCGACACCAGCGGCTTCAGCGCCGGCACGGAGCTGCAGATAATGGCCATGTTGATCTCGATGTTCTGCGCCGTCAGTGCTGTACTGCCAGAATTGGGCATGGAAAAACCTACACTCCAGAGCGCAATCTCGACACCGTCGACTGCATCATCGTCAGCAACATTGCACAGAAAAAGACTGGGCTTGTCGGCAAAGCCACGCAGAAAAGGCCACATACAGGTCGTGTCCGTGGACGTAGAAATAGATAGGAGCGAGCGCAACCGGATGATGGAGGTGATGCAGACGCTGCATCGCCCAGGTCAGCACAGATCCGGCTCGCGGGCCGAGCTCGGCAAGCATGCACATGCACGTACAAGGTGCCAAAGGCAAAGACGACCATGAGGACGATCTTTTGGCGCAGGGGGATCTGCAGCCGCCTGATCAGGGGCATGGGGAGCGAGATAATGGCAAGGTCGGTGGTGATGTTGAGCGCGGCGTTGGAGAACCAAAAGGCCAGCTTGTTCATGCAGGAGCCGCGGCCGATGCCCCAGAAAAAGGAGACGGGCACGCACATGAAGACGGAGCCCAGCACCGTCCAGAGGCCGTACACGACGAGGAAGCAGAGAAAGTACTTGCAAATCTTTTGCATCACCGGCAGCGAGAACACGTGCTTGTACTGGAAGATGATGGACAGTTTGCAAAACGTCAGGGAAAAGTTGTAGACCGGGATCGTGGCCCAGAGACACTGCGCCCAGTCAGCTCACAAACAAGGGGGGCAGGATGCAGACGAGCACACGCACCCTGAAGAACTTGACGCGGTTTTCCGGCGGGATGTCGGCCAGGTGCTGGCCCAGGCCATATTTGATTTCTGCTGGTGAGAAGAGGAAAAAAAAAACTAAGAAATAAAAAAAGAAAAAAGAAAATAAATACAAAAAAAGAGTCGGACAATACCGCGGTCAGACTTACGGAACATTTCAACAATCAAAAAGCCAATGGAGGCAGCCTGCACCGCAGGGTTAGCACAGGCTGGACCAGCCGTGATCGTCGCGGCCACTTCCAGTTACGAAGGAAACCGGCGATCTCCCTCCCCGCCCAGAACCCACCATGGATATGCAAATCAGGTAGTCCTCGATGCCGGCCGCGCGGATGATAACGTGGCGCGTGTACATGCGCAGCGAGACAATGGTGAAGCTGAGGGCCACAAAGAAGTTGCTCCCGATGAGCACCGGCTGGATCTTGTGCGGGCCAAACATGGCGGCGGCGGCAGCGGCAGAGGAGGATGGGCGGTGATGCTGGCGACGTCTCGGTCAACCTGGGCGAGGATTCGTGGTTGGAGGGCTTGCTGTTTTCGCAGAAAAAGAGGCAGACTTGCGTAGGCAAGAGGGTCGTCTGCGCAACACCAGGACGGCTGGGGTTTATACCACGCAGCATTGCATCAACCGGCCGCGGAGGGAAGGAGGCGGCCACTGTGAGATGGCCGGCCGCCTCGTGCAGGCTGTCATTTGTCTGTTTTTGGCCGTGTGCGCTGAAGATTATGGGCGTGGGCGCGGCCTGGCTCGCAGCAACTCTGCAGCACGCCGATGTGATGGACGCCGAGTCCCTGTACATCGGTCAGGGGCTGGCACATCAACGGGCCTAGCCCGGTTTCTTTTTTTTTCTTTTTTTTCTTTTGTTTTTCTTTTGTTTTACGTCTTGCCCCCCCCCCATTGTGCTAGCTACTAGTCCGTGGTAATTTTCCGGCCGACCCCCCCGGCCTCCGTCTGCTGGGAAGGGCCCAGAATGGATCACCGCCCGAGAAGCACGCGTGCCAACACGAGCCTGCCGGGGGCCCTGGCTCGCTCTCCGACTGGGGGAGAGAGGGGGAGACCCATGTCCGGCGGGACCGCTTTCCCCTCAGCCTGAGCCAATAAAGGGGGGCGCCGGCCTAGAGCGGCCCCACCAGTCAGACTAGCAGAGGGCCCACAGCGGCACATAGCCCGTCTGGGAAAATGGGTCCAAGGGGGCGCTAGCAGGACGTCGAGCGCATGAAGAAGGCGCGATGTACTACTGTACGGAGTACGACGAGCCGTTCTGCTCCTGCCGTCAGGTGTTTTCCACGCCGCTGTGGATACTGCGGAGAGATAAGACCTAAACGGGCCTCTGATACACGCATGAGACTGCGTGCTCATGCACAGCCATACGACGACGCAAGCGCGCAAAGTCCTGTATACAGTCTAGGTAGAAGTAAAAATAAAACAAAAACAATATTAAAAAGCGAATTGACCGTGCGTATCTTTCATCATGCACTCTACTTGTACTTGTCTGCCGATTTGGTCTGGCTGGTGGTCAGGGGGTGGAAGGAATTGGTCGGGCACGTCTCACGACCTCTAGTCGTAGAGGTCCTCGACGTTCTCGGCGGGCGCGTCAATGTGGTTGTTGAATTCCTTTTTGGGGTCGATCAGAAAGGTAGCGCCTGATGGTTAGCGGGCTGCTTGCAGCCTTGTGCTCTCTTCTTCTTGTCACGCCGTCTTACCAATGGCCGCCACAACGGTAAAGGCGCCGGCGGCGGTCCACACCCAGCGGAAGGCGACGCTGTAGGTGTCCTTGAGCGCGGCAACGGCGGCGCCAATGATTGGGCCGGACACGCCGGGCACGGCCTGTAGGGCGGCCGAGTCTTGGGCGGCCAGGGCGCCGATCAGGGCGCCCAGCGACGACTCGGGCAGGCCGAGAGGCAGCACGGCCTGAGCTATGTTGGGGCCGAGGTGGGCGTTGAGGTGGTTGGACAGGATAGCGCCGTCTGCTTGTTAGGAGCGGCACAAGAATAAAAAACAGAAAAAAAAACAAAGGAGGTGGGTGGGTACAAATGGCCAGGCCGACGGAGCCGCCGAGGGAGCGAGTGCCAATCATGAGGCCGCTGGTAATGGCAATGAGCTCGCGCGGGGTGGACAGCTGGGCGACGGTGACGAGGGCGCACAGGGCGATGCCGAGGCCGAGGCCGAGGAAGACGGGGTAGCCCCAGACGTGGCGGGCGCTGGCGGCGGAGGGGGTGGCGGTGGCGACGAGGACGAAGAAGACGACCATGGAGGTAAAGGCGGCGACCGCGGGCAGGCGGACCCGCTTGGAGCGGGAGCAGTAGAAGCCGGCCAAGAGGGCGCTGAGGCCGTAGACGAGCATGTTGACGGTGTAGCGCAGGCCGGTACGCAGGGGGTCGGTCTCGTAGAGCACGCTGGCCTCGTAGGCAAAGTAGTTGTTGGCGGCGAAGAAGACGAGGCCCTCGACAAAGACGCACAGCAGGGCGAGGGCAAAGTTGCGGTGGGCAAAGAGGCCGTGGTGCAGCATGCCGTCGGCGCGGCCCCAGGTCTCGTAGGCGACGAGGGCGAGCAGCAGGGCGGCGCCGACGGCGAAGCTGGCCGAGGTGTGGGCGTCGGACCAGGGGTAGGGGTTCTGCGACCAGGACAGGCCCATGCAGAAGAGCACGAGGCCGGCGGAGAGCAGGCCGTAGCCGACCCAGTCGAGGCGGCGCAGCTTCTCGGCGCGCGTCAGGGCCGTCTGGTTGGCCGTCGGCGGCGGCCGGTAGAGCAGGGCGACGAGCACGACGGCGACGGCGTAGACGGCCGTGGCCAGGTACCAAAAGTTGCGGAAGCCGGCCGCGTGGCCGTGGCGCGTCAGCGCGCCGCCGGCCAGCAGGGCGACGACACCGCCGAGCGCGGCCGAGAGGTTGGCCAGGCCCTGGGCCCAGGGGCGGTGGCGGCGCTGCAGCACCTCGGAGGCGACGGCGTGCAGCAGCGGCTGCGCGCCGTAGGAGAGCCCGGAGACGGTGAAGCCGGCAATGGCCATGCCGACGCTGTCGGCGCGCGCGACGACGATGGAGCCGACAACGCCGCACAGCGTCAGCAGGATCAGGAACCAGCGCCGGCCCCAGTAGTCGGCCGCCTGCGACACAATGGGCGACAGCACCGCCGTCAGGATGGCAATGGTCGACGTCAGCCAGACGCTGCTGCTGCGGCCGCCGACCACGGCCACAATGGTCTGCGCCTGCGCGCCCGCGCCGACCACGTTGACCAGCTGCGCAAAGTAGACAAAGCACACGGCGAACACGGTCAGGTACGTCTTGACGTGCAGGTGCGGCTCCGGCTCCTCCTCAAACGACGAGCCCGAGCTGGGCGCCGGCACCTTTTCTGGCGCCGCCTCGGCGTTGGTGGCCATGGGAGAAGGTGTGCAGGAGAAGGTGTGCAGAAAGGAAAAACGCAGACAGCAGACGAAGCAGACAGACAGCAGACGAAGAAAAAGACAGCAGACGAAGAAAAAGACAGCAGACGAAGCAGACAGAAACGAGCAGACAGAAGTAGGCAGAAATGACGACAAGACAGCAGATAAGACAGAGGACAAGACAGCAGACAAAAACTCCCAGCCAAAAGAATCGCCTCCGTACAAGTAACACATGGCTCTGCCGCCCTAGCCGCTTCGAGCCGCGTGCATTTCTAGCTCGCCCCGTCCAATTACGACGCAAGCGAGGCCGCGTCCAGGAGGATCGTACCGGTACAACACGGCCACCAAGTCACCCCCTGGGTGATACAGAAAAAACTAGCCACCCATGGAATCAATAAATGCGACCCTGGTAGTTATGCACTGCAACGCCACGCGGGACGACTCGACTCGACACAAGACTCGACACAAGGAGATTGGCGCTCAGTTTGTCGTGTGCTTCAGCCTGTTTGTCGGTTATTCTGCTCGTCTGCAGTCTGCTAGTCTGCAAGTCTGCTAGTCTGTTCAATCTATTAGTTTGCTAGCCTGTTCAATCTGTTGTTCTGATATTCTGTCAGTCTGTTGTTCTGGCATTCTGTCAGTCTGTTCATTCTGCTTCGTGTCTGTGTGCCGTTCTGTTCTGTCCTTTACTTTAACATTTCATCTTCATCTCCATCTTCTGCTCTGATTCTATTCCTTCAACATCTCCGCACCATGCCGCTCAACGTTGCCGTCGTCGGCGGCGGCATCGCCGGCCTCACGGCTGCCATTGCGCTGCGCCGGGCCGGCCACGTGGTGCGCATCTTTGAGCGGTCGGCCCTGAACAACGAGATCGGCGCTGCCATCCACGTGCCGCCCAACGCCTCGCGCGCGCTGCTGGCCTGGGGCCTGGACCCGGTGGCGGCCCGCTTCGTCACCAACAAGGCCAGCTTTCGCGCCCACGCGGCCACACTCGAGCGCTTCCACGTCGGCACCACCGAGACCCAGATCCCCATCCAGTGCGGCGCCCCCTGGTTCCTGGCCCACCGCGTCGACCTGCACGAGGAGCTCAAGCGCATGGCCACCGAGCCCGCCGGCCCGGGCACGCCGGCCAGTGTGTCGCTGCGGTCCGAGGTGGTGGCATACGTAGGTTTCGTCCCCCAGCCGGCTTTGGCTCTTTGGAGTGCTGAGTGCTCACACAAGCGCGACAGGACACGGCCGCGCCCTCGGTGACGCTCGCCAGCGGCGCCGTCGTGCCGGCCGACGTGGTCGTGGCCGCCGACGGCGTCCACAGCATTGGCGTCAAGGCCGTGCTGGGCCGGCCGAACCCGCCGCAGCCGTCCAAGGACCTGTACAACTTCTGCTACCGCTTCCTGATCCCGGCCGCCGACCTCGAGGCCGACCCGGCCACGCGCTTCTACAACCGCGACGACGACGGCCGCATGAAGTTCTTTGTCGGCGACCTGAAGCGCATCGTCTCGTATCCGTGCCGCAAGTGAGCCGTCCTCTCCCTTGCTGCTTGCGGACCTGGTTTTTCCTCGCTGACAGCCAGCAACGAGGTGCACAACTTTATCGCCATCTTCCACCAGAAGAACCTCGAGCTGATGAAGAAAGAAGGTGAGCCGCTTCCCCCCCCCCCTCACCCGGAGAGAATTGCGTGCTGCTCACACCCCCAGACTGGCAGGCCTCGGTCGACCCGTCCAAGTTGCTCGAGACGTACGCCGACGTGCACCCGGACCTGTACGCCGTGCTCAGCAAGGCTACCGAGGTCAAGCAGTGGGCGCTGCTGTACCGGCCGCCGATCCCGCGCTGGACCCAGGGCAACGTGGCGCTCGCTGGCGACGCCGCGCATCCCATGCTGCCGCGTAGGTGGCATCCCGTTCCCGCTGCGGCACCGCGCCGCGCAGTGCAGTGGGCCCGCTAACACCCGCAGACCAGGGCCAGGGCGGCGCCCAGGGCATTGAGGACGGCGTCGTCCTCGGCATGGTGTTGCTCGACGCCGACCGGGCCACCGCGGCCGCGCGGCTGCGGCTGTACGAGCAGATCCGCCGCCCTCGCGCCAGCCTGATTCAGATCTTTAGCAATGCCGGCCAGGACGAGCCCGAGCTCATCCGCAAGGACGCCTCTGCGTTTATGCCGGCCGACCAGGTCCCGAGTACGTGTTTTTGTGTCTTCTTTTGTGTCTGTTCTGCTGGTGTCACTTCTGCTTGTGTCTGTCTGTTCGTGTCTGTCTGTTCGTGTCTGTTCGTGTCCTGACTCGCAGCGCGCCCCGAGGACTTTTTCGACTACAACTTTGGCTACGACATTGTCCAGGACACCCTCAACCACATCAGGGCGCTCGACCCGTCCTTCCAGCTGCCGCCCAACTTCTTCCAGAAGCAGCCGGGCCGCGGGGCCTACCCCAAGGCGGCGTGAGAAGCCGTTTTGTCACATTTACACGTCGTATTCAAAAGCAGCCTTTCTCTTGTGCATCGGTAAAAGTGGGGCCACGGGAGATCCTACAGACCCACTAGGCCGCTACAGAGTATCCACAGCCCCGCTGCAGAAGACGGCGTCACGTGCAGCGAGCCTTGAAGTATCGCATGGTGTTACTTGTTTTTGCGCGACACAAACGGTTGTATGAGTAGAACAATTGGATTGATTTAACTAGACTGATACAAAGGATTGATACAAATCGAAATATAAGCGGAGCTTACACTACAAATGCAAACAAATTGAATGTCTAAATGCGTCAATCCGCTCCGGTGATAAAAAATCCTTAAGAGATCTGATGTGTACTTTGTTCCACATCTGCACATTTGCTGTACATCTTTTCCACCATGTATCGTTGCCAAATTAGGCGGCCTATGCGTGCAAGGGATCTAGAGGAGACGCCTCGAGCCCCCGGCTCGAGAATTATCGTTCGCTACTGTTTGCGCTGCTGCTGCCGCTGCTGGAGGCGGCGGCCGCCGCGCTCGAGAAGATGGCCGACGAGCACCCTCACGCTCGAGAAGCTGAGGCCAACCTGGGAGTGGGTGATGGTTCTTCGTGGTGATGGATCTTGGTAGCGATGGCCAAAGTGGGTGGCGGATCGCTGGAAGTGGAGGACGGGCACCCCTGAACAACGGGCCCTGATAACAACGACCCATACAGCGGACAAAAGTCCGGTCGGGAAGAGCATAAATAAGCTGTGCCGCCCCGTCAGCTTCCGGCAGGCCCAAGACGAGCGACCAGACCATGACGACCAAGACCAGCATGGAGGTGGCGCCGGCGCCGGAGATGGAGGCCGGGTCGGTGCTCGTGCACGACGACAAGCTCAAGGTGCTGGCGGACGAGGCGGCCACCTTTCTGCACGCGCACGAGCACGACTGGGCCGGCTACGACGAGGCCGAGGCGGCGCGCGTGCTGCGCAAGATTGACTGGCGGCTGATGCCGCTGGTGGTTGGCACGATCACCCTGGCGGCGGTAGATGTAGGTGGAGAGAGAGAGAGAGAAGAAGAAGAAGAAGAAGAAGAAAAAGAAGAAGAAGAGAAGAAAAAGAAGAAGAGAAGAAAAAGAAGAAGAGACAGAGCTGACGGGCAGAAAATCGTCATCTCCAACGCGGTGCTCTACGGCATGAGCAAGGACACGCACCTCAAGGGCCAGGCGTACAGCTGGGTCGGCTCCATCTTCTACTTTGGCTGGCTGCTGGCCGAGTACCCGATGAACGTGGTGCTGCAGAAGCTGCCGGTGGGCAAGGCACTGGCCGTGGCCGTGCTGCTGTGGGGCGGCCTGGTGATGTGCCTGGCGGCGGCGCGCAACGCGCCCGGCCTGATGGTGATGCGCTTCCTGCTGGGCGCGCTCGAGGCCGTCGAGTTCCCGGCCTGCACGATGCTCAACACCATGTGGTACAAGAAGTCGGAGCAGCCGATCCGCATGGCCCTGACCTTTACGGCGTTTTCGTCGGTGAGCACGCGTCCAGCGAAAAGAAAAAAAAAAGAAAAGAAAAAAGAAAAAAAAAAGAAGAAGAAAAAAAAAGAAAAAAAAAAACAGGGCACAGCACAGCACAGCACAGCACAGCACAGCACAGACTAACAGCCAGCTCGTCACCGGCGTGCTCTCGTACGGCATCGGGCGCACGCACACGGCCGTGGCGCCGTGGCGGCTGCTCTTCCTCGTGCTGGGCGCCATCACGGTCGCCTGGGGCGGGCTGCTGGCCTGGCGGCTGCCGGACTCGCCGCTGCGCGACAACTTTCTGCGCGGCAAGGACAAGTACATTGCGCTCGACCGCGTGCGCGGCAACATGACGGGCGTCGAGAACCGGCAGCTCAAGTGGTACCAGGTGCGCGAGGCCTTTACCGACTACAAGACCTACCTGCTCTTTCTCTTTTTTTTCTGCATGAACGTGCCCACCGGCGGCCTCGTCACCTTTGCCGCCCAGATCGTCTCCGGCCTGGGCTACTCCAAGCTCGACACCGTGCTGCTCGGCATGCCCACCGGCCTGATCCAGATCCTGGCTGGCTTCCTGGTCGCCGTCCCCCAGCGCTGGCTGCGCAACAAGCGCTGCCTCTCGTGCGCGCTCTGCTGCCTCGTGCCGCTGGTCTGCTCCATCCTGATCCGCAGTAGGTCCCAGCAGCAGCCACACCAGAGTATTTTTGTCTCGCGGAGCGACGCTGACGACCCCGCCCAGAGCTGCCGGCCGAGAACAGGGTCGGCCGCCTGCTGTCGTACTACTTCTTCTACTTCTTCTGGGGCCCCTACGCCACCGGGCTGTCGCTGCCCATGGCCAACGTCGCGGGCCAGAGCAAGAAGACGGCCGTCAACGCGACCGTGTTTTTGGCCTACTGCGTCGCCAACATTGTCGGCCCCCAGGTCTTTATGGCCCGCGAGGCGCCCGCTTACGCGACCGGCTACAACGCGATTCTCGGCTTCGAGGCCGGCGCCATTGTCTGCCTGCTCGCCTACATGGCCGGCTGCATGCTCGAGAACGGCCAGCGCGACCGCCGCGAGGGCGCCGACGTCGCCGTCACCCTGGACGAGCAGCTCGACGACCTGACCGACTACGAGAAGAGGGGCTTCCGCTATGTATACTAGGTTGCATGCGAGGGGTGGGTGGCATGCGGGTCGGACAAAAGTCCGCGCACAGTGCGGAGTCACACGGTGCGTGATGGCAAGACAAACAAGCTTCAAGTCAAGATCGCCACGATAAGAGTGGACCGTTGCCCGTGTCCGCGGCGCTATCCTATCGCCGTATCTTATCTGGACATGCATCCGATGCAGCCTCGGCCGGATGTCGACGTCCCGGCCTGCTGGTCGGGGAGCGCTCGCAGTCTCGCTGTTGCAGTCTCGCTGTTGCAGTCTCGCTGTTGTTGTCGCTGCCTCATTGTCGCAGTCGCTGTCGCTGCCTCGCTGGTTCAGTGTCGTTTTGTGCCGTTCTCCGCCGCGGCGCTCTCTGGGCCCTCCACCACCAGCATGTACGCCAAACCGCCCCGCAGCATTGCCTGCACGCGCTGCCGGACGCGCAAGAAAAAGTGCGACCACGCGGTGCCAGTGTGCGGCGAGTGCCGCCGCAGCAAGGCCCAGTGCGTGCAGTATGGCGCCCAGATGGCCGGCAAGTACGCCACCGTGCCGGCCGCCTACCTCTACCAGCTCGAGACGCGCCTGGCCGAGCTCGAGGCCCAGAACCGCTTCCCGGGATCCGGCACCGGCACCACCGGCACCGGAGCCGGAGCCGGAGCCGGAGCCGGCCACGGCGGCAGCCCCGGCAGCAGCAGCAGCAGCAGCAGCAGCAATCCCTCGGCCGGCCTGGCCCTGACGCTGTCCTCGGGCTCGCCGCAGAACAGCGTGCTGACGGGGGAGGCCGCCGCCGCCGCCGCCGCCACGACCACGACCACAACCACAACCACCACCTCGGCCTTTGCCTGCTCCCCCGACCACCAGAGCTTCCGGCCGTCGCCGCCACGCGCCGCCCTGCCAGCCTACTCGTTTGTGGACGGCTTTGGCCTGACACCGGCCACGGCGTCAGCCTCGGCGTCAACCTCAACCCTGGGCGACATGCTGACGGGCGACGACTGGCTGCAGCAGTACGCACACCTCTACTTCCAGCACATCCAGCCGCAATGGGCCTTTCTCTGCGAGGCCGCCTGGCGCAAGGCCTTTGCGCTCTGGCGCGCGCGCGACCCGTGCCGGCGGCTCGACGACAGCCAGATCTTTCTGGTGCGCCTGGTGCTGGCCATTGGCGCGCTGCTCTGCGGCTCCTCGCGCCTCGACGGCCCGCATCTGGCCCACGCCGCCCGCCTGCACGACGAGGCCATCCGCCAGCACCTGGCCCGCGTCATGCAGCACGGCTCCGCCCTCGTGCGCACCCAGGCCTCGCTGCTGCTCCTTGTCTACATCCTGCACGGGCCCTCCATGGAGCCCATCCACAGCACCATGACCCTCGTGGCCGTGCACTGCGGCAGCCTGATCAGCCAGGACGAGGACGACGCCGGGGGGGCCGAGTGCGGCCGCGACGCTTCTTCTGTGGCCGCCGCCGCCGCCGCCGCCGCCGCCGCCGCGCAGAAGCAGCGCCGCCACACCATCATGAGCTGCCACATCCTCAACGAGGTCGTCGCCTCCGGCTGGACGTACCGCCAGCCCTTTCTGCTCGAGTTTCTCGACCAGAAGCTGTTTGCCTATGCTACCCGCATGCGCATGGAAAAGCACGAGTACGGCGTCTTTGAGCACCTCTTCCAGCTGCGCTGCATCCAGTCCAAGATCCGCCACTACAACCGCAAGCTCAAGGGCCTCGACCCCGCCGACCCCTTCCGCGAGTGGACGCGCACCCGCCTCAAGGAGGAGCTGCACCTGTGGAAGCAGACCATTGGCGCCGTCACCGCGCCGGGCGAGTCACGGGGGAATCCCGGAGCCGCAGCCGCAGCCGCAGCCGGAGTCGGAGCCGGAGCCGGAGCCGGAGCCGGAGCCGGAGCCGGAGCCGGAGCTGGCCCCGGAACCGGCCCCGGGTCGGCCCCGCCCACCTACCACCACGCGCCCTCCCTGCTCAAGCTCTACGACTACAGCCTCTCCATCCTGCTGCAGGACCAGCCCGCCACCATGGGCCGCGACGAGCTGCACCAGCTGCGCCGTGCCTGCGTCGACGCCGCCGCCACCTTCCGCGACGCCCAGGACCGCGACGCCATTGTCTACGGCACCTGGTCTGCGCTCATGTACCAGTTCCGCGTCGGCGTCATGCTGCTGTACTGCTCCTGGGTCGTCGCCGCCGACGCCGCCGCCGCCGCCGCTGCCGCTGCCGACGCCGACGCCGACGCCGACGCCGACGCCCGCGCCGATGTGCTGCTGCCCGCCGCCGTCCTCGACGGCGCCCAGGGCTGCCTCACCACGCTCGGCCGCTTCGCCGCCCGCTGGCCCGACTCGGCCGTCTTCTTGCGCGTCTACCAGCTGCTCGCCGAGTCCACCCTCGGCGTCTCCTCGGTGCCCGGCCTCTACGGGCCCGTGCTCTGCCCGCTGGCCGCCGCTGCCGCACCTCCTGCTTCCTCGGCCTGGCCGCCGCCGCCGCCCGGCTTCTCGCCCAGCCGCCGCCTCGAGATGGAGCGCCTCGTGCTGGACCTGCGCATGCAGCACGTCCACCACGCCGTGCTCTCGCTCATCGAGGAGATGGTGCACCAGATCCGGCCCTCGGACGCGCCCGCCGACCACCTCGGCTTCGTCACCCCGCTGTCTTTTGAGTGCATGGGCATGTTTGACCTGGACAGCGTGCTGCTGTAGCGGTCAGTACTGTTGTCTTGGAGTACTTTAGTCTGCAGAGTGAGTGCGCGTGTAGCGCCCTCTTTGGCTTACACGGATATTGTCCAGTCTTTCAGCACAAGGGCCGGGTATCGGAATTATATCATGCAGAGCCCACGTAAATGATGAATGACTGATATTCAACGTCATCCAATCAACTTCTTATCCTCAACGTCGTCCAACCTCTTCCAACGTCGTCCAACCTATCCTACGTCCAACAGACTCTTAGCACGTGAAACACAATGTCTTAACCCGGTTAGCGCTATGCCGGGGGCCCACCAGAGGGAGTGTGTCAGACACGATACCTGATTGGTTGGCTGAATCGATAAGTGCTTCACAGCCCAGCCCACAGCAGAAATCGGTTGAAAACACAACATCTACGGACAACATCATGGCCGGACACCCGGCGCCGCCACAGGCCCAGCGGCCCACGATACCCGAGCCCGGGCCCGAAAGAGAGGCGCGGCCGGCCAGAGGGGCCGCCTTCAGAGCGCTCAGCCTGCTGGACCGCTTTCTCGCCGTCTGGATTCTGCTTGCCATGGCCACGGGCATCATCCTCGGCAACTTTGTCCCCGACGCCGGCCCGGCGCTCCAGCGAGGCCGCTTTGCGGGCGTGTCGGTGCCCATTGCCATTGGCCTGCTGGTCATGATGTATCCCATCCTGTGCAAAGTGCGCTACGAGACGCTGCACGAGCTTCTCGCGCACCGCGCCGTCTGGAAGCAGATCCTCTTCAGCCTGGCGGCCAACTGGGTCGTTGCGCCGTTTGCCATGGTGTGTGCTCTTTCCGTCTGGTCTGTTTCTGCCCATCTGCCTGCGCTGATCGCTCTTGTCCTCCCCAGCTCGCCTTGGCCTGGGCCTTTCTTCCCGACCGAGACGGCCTGCGCGACGGCCTCGTCCTCGTGGGGCTCGGCCGCTGCATTGCCATGGTGAGTGGGCCCGCGGTTGGAGACGCTGGGTGCCACGTTGGCGTCCTCAGCCTCGCCCTTGTCCTTGTCGAGTGGTGCCAGGGCTGACGCCGGCAGGTGCTTGTCTGGAACGGCCTGGCCGGGGGCGACGGCGAGTTCTGCGCCCTCCTCGTCGCGGCCAACTCCATCCTGCAAATGGTGCTCTTTGCGCCGCTGGCCGTGTTCTTTATCCGCATCGTGGGCCACGAGTCGGGCCGCAGCGGCGGCCTGGATGCGGTGTCGTACCAGACCGTGGCCACCAGCGTGGCCGCCTTCCTCGGCATCCCGCTGGGGGCCTCGCTGGCCACCCGCTTCGGCCTGCGCGCCCTGGCCGGGCCGGCCTGGTACGACGGCGTCTTCCTGCGCTTCGCCGGGCCCTGGTCGCTCGTCGGCCTGCTGTACACGGTCATTGTGCTCTTCGCGTCCCAGGGCCGCCAGGTGGTCCACCAGATCGTCTCCGTGGTCCGCGTCGCCGCGCCTCTGGTCGTCTACTTCATGGCCGTCTTCTTTGCCACCCTGTGCATCACGCGCGCCCTCGGCTTCCGCCACGCCGCCGTGGTCACGCAGAGCTTCACCGCCGCCAGCAACAACTTTGAGCTGGCCATTGCCGTGGCCACGGCCACCTTTGGCCCCGAGAGCGACCAGGCGCTGGCCGCCACCGTCGGGCCGCTCGTCGAGGTCCCCGTCTTGCTCGCGCTGGTGTACGCTGTGCGGTGGATGGCCGCGCGCTGGGCATGGAAGTGAGGCGATAACAGAATCCCCCCTCACCCACCCAGCCGCGTAGAAACTAGGGCAGCGAATCCATCAGCTCAAAGACGAGCACGTTCTTGACCATGCAATGCGGCACGGCGCCGCAGCCGAGGGCACTGCGTATGTGTTCCACGCCTCCTGACTCGTGGCGCAGGCCCGCAATGATGCTCGCGGCTTCTTCGCAGGAGATCTGCATCGCGGCGGGCGGGGGGCTGGTGCCAGAGCCAGAGCCGGAGCCGGAGCCGGAGCCAGCGGGTGAGCCAGCGGGCGATTCGGGGGACCAGAAGCCGTCTGGTGCCGGGAGAGGGAGCATCGAGTGTGGAGGCAGCAGCTCAGAGCTGCTGTCTGGGCCGTTGAGGGGCGCCGGGGTCGGTCCGCCGTCATCTTGTGTGGCAGTGGCACTCTCGCCCATCAGAGTAGAGACCGTCAGAGTAGAGAAATCCGTACCGTCTTCTTCGTTTCCCGTGTTGAAAGGTGCCCCCCCCAGACACGATGCGACGTGCAGGTTGACCTGGTCCTCGGAGACGCCGTGCCGGCCGAGCAGAGCGCGCAGCAGCGCGTTCTCCTTGGCCACGCGGCGCGCCGCCTGCTGCATCTCCAGCGTTGCCTCGACGCCGCGGCTCTCCAGTTCCCGAACTCGGCGCTGCAGCGACTCGACAAGCTCTCGCCGGCGGGCCCGCGAGCGCCGCTGGCTTTCTCTGTTCTGGATGACAACGGCTTCGGTCTTGTGCTGGACATGATGAGCAGGTAGAGGGGCCATCCATGAATGAGAAGAGACTGACCTTTCGGGGCATCTTTGACGCTGAGTGTGAGTATTTTTGGTTGGGTTTCGGTGGATGTGAAAAAGTTTAGTTGGTGTCACGTGATGCACAGTTTCGCTTAAGAGTTGAAGAATTCTTGACGCTTGAGATTTTTTGCTCTCTACAGATGAAAGATATTATGTGGCGCCTAAAACAGCCTTTCTCTCTTCATACACGCACCGGCCACAATCAAGAGCGCACCCGCCGCAATGACCAGCACATATACCGACCGAATGGCATCCGTGACCGCCAGGATGGCCTCGTCACGCAAGGGACCTTGCAGGCTCCGGAACACGGGACTCTGCGCACCGGCGACGGCGCTCTGGATGTCGGCCGCGCTGTATCCACGGCCGGTCAAGACGACAGCGAGCTTGCGGGCGGCGAGGCCCTGGAAGACCTGGCCGGCCACGACGAGGCCAATCATGGTGCTGCCAATCTGGCTCAGATTTTGCAGGGCGAGGGCGTGGCCCATGTCCGGGGCGTCAACGACGAGGGTGGCGACGGCGAAGCCGAGCTGCACGGTCAGGCCGGAGCCGACGCCGGCCACGACGGTCAGGCCGTAGATGGTGCGCGCGGGGGTGGCCGGGCCGAGGTAGGCGTAGAGGAGCGCGCTGGCGAGGGTGACGAGCAGGCCCGAGGCCAGGTAGACGGGCTGGTAGTAGCGCAGGCGCGCGAGCAGGGTGCCGCTGGCGAGGCTGACGACGACGGCGGCGAGGATCAGGGGCAGCAGGCGCACAGCCGCCATCAGGGCCGAGTCCGACTGCACAAACTGAAAGTACACGGGGATGTAGTAGGCCGGCACGAAGAGGCTGGTGATGCTGGCCGAGGTGGCTACGTAGAGCAGCACGTGCGTGCGGCCGCCGCCGCCGGCGCCGAGGAGGTGGCCGGGAAAGGAGCGCGTGGCCGGCGTGGTCCACCAGCAAAAGTACTGCTGCAGCGCGTAGGCGGCCAGCAGCACGCCAAAGACGACGAGCGTGGCCACGGTGCGGCCGTCGCCGTGCCAGGCCCACTGCGTGCCGGCCGAGACGAGGGCCAGGGCGAAGGCGACCCAGACGCCGGCGCTCAGGACGAAGCCGACATAGTCCAGGCGGGCGAGGCGGTGCCACACGGACAGGCCGGGCCGGTCGGTTCCGGTGCCGGTGCCGGTGCCGGTGCCGGTGCTGGTGGCGGCGGCCGGGCCGATGGCAGGCAGGTAGAAAAGGTAGATGGGTGCGGTGGCGGCGCCGATGACGAGGTTGAGGTAAAAGGCCCAGCGCCAGGTGGCGCGGGGATTGTCGCTCAAGGCGCCGCCGATGACGGGGCCGAGGATGCTGCCGATGCCCCAGACAAAGGTGCTGCCGGCGAGGTAGGCGCCGCGCTCGCGGGGCGAGCAGAGCGCGGCAAAGTGGGCGAGTCCGCCAAAGTACATGCCCACGCCGCCGACGCCGGCGAGCACGCGGCCGACCACGAGGGCGCCCATGTTGGGGGCACCGCCGCAGAGGGCGGAGCCGGCCTGGAAGAGCACGAGGCCGGCAACGTAGGACCACTTCATGCTCACCGCCGTAAACATGGCGCCGTAGGGCAGGCTGACGGCCACGGAGCCCAGCGGGAAGCCGGCGCCGAGCCAGGCCAGCTGGCCGACCGAGCCAAACGTCTCGACCACGGCGCCCTGCACGTCGGCGGCAATGGTGGTGTCGAGGCCGTACATAAAGGTGGACAGGTAGAGCGCCAGGCACACCAGGAACCAGCGCACGCCCGTGATGCCTCCGGGCCCGTGGTGCTGCCCGAGAGGCTGCGCGGGGGCCTCTTGAGTCGTGGGTCCGTCATCGGGCTGGCCCTGCTCCTTGCTGGTTCGGGGGGCAGGGCTGACGTCGGGGGCTGCTTGAAGAGTGCCTCCATGGCTGACCGGGGCTGTCTGAAGGGTACCTCCAGGGCAGGCCGGGATTGTCTGAAAATCTTCTTCTCCCGGACTCGTCTCTGGTTCTTGTTTCTCAACATCAAAAGCTGCCATGGCGACCAAACGGCGACGAGGTTTACGGAAAGGACTACTGGCACGGATCGGGAGAGAGAGCAGCTGCTTTTAAGAGGTCATGGCTCCAGGCTGCAGCCTTCTCGAGGTTTGGATTTGGACACCTCTACTAACTTGCTCATTTCTACGATTCACGGATTGCACTTTGAGAGGCGAGGTCGTTTTTTTGAAGCTCGATTTGTAAGACGCCTCTTAGTAAACTTGCGCACTTTCAGCGGTTTCGGCGTTTGATTGAGAAGAGCAGGTATCGGGATCTAACTTGTGTGTTGCAAATGCCATTACTAGTTCTTGCGTATTCCTTTTTGTGCTTTGCCGTTTCTAACCGACAGATTTCTGGAGCTGTAGTCAATTCTTCATCAACGGTTGATGCGTACTTGTAGGTATCTGACATTGAGATGACTGATCACAGGATGGGCTTTTGAGGCTTGGGTTCATCACACGTGAATGTGTCCAAAGAAATGGCGCGATTAGTCGGATCACGGTATTGAATCGTAGTGACGAACGCATCTATATATTGAACCCGAGCAGGGTGCCCAGGCACTCGCGAAGATAAAGCACGTGATTTCGCATCATATATGATTTCAGATCGGCACACCCAAAGTGCGGCCTCTGATCTGAACTCACCAAAGGACGGCGTGCAGGTGTTTAAACAACGCATGGGTGGCATGCACGCAACTGCGCAAAATCAAAGACCCCCGGGCGCTAAAAGGCTCAAAACAACCTTGAGTGCCGCAGGCCCTGCCCCCCCGTATCAATGTGCCGTTTACCTACTTACTAGAGATGAACAACTTTGACCATTTTGGCAGAAATTTGCCCTTTATTTTGCCTCACTCTTCGAGGGTGGCTGAGGCCTGGGCCACAGCCAGGGTTTGGTGGCGTCAGATCGGTCTACACGTACAGCCACAACCTACTGACCTGACGCCATGATGGACTCGGCGATCGGTTGCCTGCTATCGTAGGCAGCCAGGCATCAGCTACCGTACAGCTGATTGGCAAGCGGCCAGCAAAGCGCCAGCGCATCAGTGGGTCTGGAACATGCAGACACGCAAACCCGTACTACGTAGCGGGAGACCGGCCGGAGCCCGGGCCGGCGGGAGAGGTCCAATCAGAAAGGGATACAAGGCAGAAGAGGATATAAGAAGGCAGGGTTAAGGCGTTAAAGCGGTCTTTGATCTCTATCCGACTCTTCTCTAGCCAATAGGGCGCTACCTTTTCCGGGCACTTTAAGCCTCGGCTGTCAGAGCCACACTGTTTTTTTGATTTTTTTTTCTATATGAATGTACAACTTTATTATGCTTACTTTTGAAAGTTTGATTTATAACCGGTGCTAGTGCGACATGCCTTTTTAAGCCTAGCGGGACACGGCACGTTACGCACTAAACAAGCCTCGTAAATCAAGAGTATCTATCTCTTGGCTTGGATCGCTGATTTTGCCCTCGATAACACAATGTTGGACGTGGCAAATTACGCACGGCTAGCGTAGCCTATCTATGTCGGCTTGGCCACGGGCCCATCTCCATAAACGCATGCCTTGTGGGCTATATGAATCAGACCCTCTTTCTGCTTGGGGTATTTCGTATCATTGTTGCCCCGGCTCACAGCAGCTTCGGATCCAACAGCCCCGCGCTTATTCACAGACATGCAGCCTTATGGAGCATGTCAGACTGTAGGCTTGACTCAGCAAGAAACACCAGCATGTTGAGTTCAGCCCGTGTTGCAAAGCCCGGCCAATCACTGGCGACTTTCAGACCCACTGCGCATAAAGTTGACAGTATTCGGCGGGTAAACGTTTGCACGCGTTTGTCAGGCCGTGGCCGTTTGTCATCCCTACTATGTATGCGGAAGCTCTCTCGACGATGGTGATGGATGGCTGGATCTGGTATATAAGATGCGGTTTGAATCTGCGTAGAAGCAGTTTGACAGATCTCGGCCAGCACTTGACACTTGACCTGCTTCTACAACACTTTCTTACAGCACTTGTACAACACGCCATCCCAACTCGGATCCCCCACGCATACTCGATCATATAAAATGTCGTCCAAGCCTTTTCAGGGAAAGCTGGCCATTGTGACGGGCGCCAGCAAGCCCAACGGCGTGGGCTTTGCGACGGCGAAGCTGCTCGCGGAGCAGGGAGCTGATGTAAGATTGTGAGCCGAGGCGAGAGAGAGAGAGAAGCAGGCGAGGCATCGGTAGCGCTGACAGAGCAAGGTGGTGCTGCACTACAACAGCAACAAGGAGGCGGCGCTGAAGAGCGCGGCGCTGATCGAGGCACTGGGGGTGCGGGCGGTGACGGTGCAGGCGGACGCGGCGTCGACGAGCTTTGGCCAGGACATTGTGGCGGCGACGGTGGCGGCGTTCCCGGGGCGGGCGATTGACGTGGTTGTGAACAACGCGGCGACGATTGCGGCGTTCCCGGCGCTGGCCGACTTTACGGCGGAGGCGTTCAACGACACGTTCAACGTCAACGTGCGCAGCGTGTTTCTGCTGGTGCAGGCGGCGGAGCCGTACCTGGCGGCGCCCGGGGCGCGCATCATCAACATTAGCAGCGTGGTGGCGCGGTTCGGCATCGCGCCGGGCAACTTTTACGGCGGGTCCAAGGCGGCGCTGCACGCGCTGAGCCGCGGCTGGAGCGAGTACTTTGCGCCGCGCGGGATCACGGTCAACGTGGTGCTGCTGGGCCCGATCGACACGGACCTGGTGTTTCCCGAGGACAACCCGTACACGCAGCGCTTCCGCGTGGACCAGCACATTAAGCGCAACGGCACGACGCGGGAGGCTGCCGAGGCCATTGCCTTTTTTGCCGGCGCCGGCAGCTCGTTTGTGACGGGACAGGTGCTGAACGTGGACGGCGGCCTGACGTATGCGTAGGGGGTTGAGAGGCGGCATTTGTACGAGACATCAAAGAGAGCATCACAGAAGAGAGAATTTCAAGGGAGTTTCCATGTGCATCATAAACGAGCGATTGGATGTCATGACAGCGTATGACTGCGAATATGCCGAGCTTGTGCTAAAAGAGTAACGCCCCAGCAACTGCCATGCCACAGGTACAAAAGGCGGAAGCCTGCACCCGCAAATTGTTGCCCCCTCTGTCAGCCGTCCTCTTACTTGCACCTCCGTCAGCTGTCCTCTTACTTGCACCTCCGTCATGGCTGACACGCAAGCACGAGCGGCTAAGCGCTGCTGGAACTGCCAAGGTGGGTGTGGCGATGGGCCTCCTGAGCCGCAGCATGCCACTGACCACCAGACCGCAAGATTGCCTGCGACAAGACGCTGCCCGGCTGCCTGCGGTGTGCCCAGCGCGGGCGGGCCTGTGAGGGCTACGGGCTGCGGCTGTCGTGGCCGCGGGACGGCGACAGGCGGCGGTCGCTGCGCGGCGAGGCGGCGGCGGCGATGCCGAGCGTGGCGTTCCGGGGCCGGCGCGAGTTTGTGCACGCGTCGCACACGGACATGGACCTGTTCCTCGGCCGGGGGGGGCTGCTGGGTGGGTGCGGGTGGTCGGACGCAGGCAGGCAAGCCCAGGCGCTGACGGGCAGACACGGACGTGCGGCGCATGCTCAGCGGGCCGCCGTCGCGCGGGCTGGACGTGGCGTCGATGACGCTGGCGCAGATGGATCCTTTTCTGTCGACGGGTAGGTCCAACCTTGATCATCAACACTGATCATCAACACAACACAATGAACTACACACTGATCTTCAACACTGAACACAACACTGAACACAACACTGAACACAACACTGAACACACTAACTGCCGTCAGGCTACAGCCCGACGAGCAGCTTCCTGGGCGCGGCGGCGGACGGGCTCAACCCGCTGTACGGGCTGCTGGTGCGCATGTCGCTGAGCGACGACAGCCTGCCGGCGCGGGGCACGCGGCACGCGCTGGCGGCGCTCTCGTACCAGACGCTGGGCCAGCGCGAGGCGGCGTACACGCACCAGGACGCGGCGGTGCGGGCGCTGCGGGTGTTTGTCGAGGGCGCGCGGCCGGCGGCGCAGTGCTTCCAGGCCATGGCCGCCTTTATGCTGCTGGCGTACTACGAGACGCTGGATGACGCCGGCAGCCCGGCCGGCTCGGTCACGTACATGTGCGGCACCAAACGGCTGGCCTTTACGGTGCACCAGGAGCAGCGCCTGTACGAGGGCGACCTGGCCACGCTGCTGGACTGGGTCTTTTACCACGACACGCTGTACAAGTTTAGCATCCGCCACTGGCAGCCGCGCTCGGACGAGCACGCCCGCCTGGCCCGCACGCGCAAGCTGGCCTCGAAGCCGGCGCGGTCGGGGCTGCGGGAGGTGGTGGGTGGACGAGAGACGAGAGACGAGAGACGACAGACGACAGACGCGAGAGAGAGACGCTGACGGCTAGATCCACCCCGCCATGGGCTGCTCGCTCGGCCTGCTCGACGCCATCTGCCTGGCGGTCGACGCCGTGCGGGATCCGGGCGAGGCCGGCTACCGCGGTCCGGAGCACACGGCCGCCTTGGAGAGGGCGCAGCGGCGGCTGGACCGCCTCGAGCAGCGCGTCTCGGGCGTGCTGTCGGACGGCGGCGGCAGCGACAGCAGCGGCAGCGGCAGCTACCGCCCCGGCGACATCCCCGGCCGCCTCGCCGACGAGGCCCGGCTGTACCTCGCGGCGGCGCACATCTACCTGCAGCGGGTCGGCTTCGGCGCCGCCCGGGACGCGCCGGCGGTGCGGCGGCGGCTGGACGAGGCCTACGGGCTGCTGGCACGGCTCGGGCGCTGCCTGCGGCCGTGGCCGCTCTTTGTCGTCGGCCTGGACGCCCGCGACGAGGACGAGCGCCTGCTGGCCATGCAGGCCACAGCAGCAGCGCCGGCCGCCGCCGCCGCCGACGGCCGGCCGCCCTACCGCAACATGGAGCTGGTCCGCCGCATGGTGCAGGCCGCCTGGACGCAGCAGGACCTGGCGCTCGCCGCGGGCGTGCGGCCGTGCCTCGAGCCGGGCATCCGGCCGTGCCCTGAGCCGGGCATCCGGGCCGTCTACGACGCCGTCATCAGCGCGAACCAGTTTCCGCCGCTGTTTACATAGTTTGCGATGCCGCATCTACCGTTATCGGGTATCCCCTTGCACTCGCAGCCCTGTCCTCTTCCTCACGGCACGGCCCCGGCCCCGGCCGCACGGACCCCCCGGGCCGGCGTGTGCGTGTACAGCTGCGCCGCGCGCGAGGTTCGCGCGCATCACGTGCGCCGTCAGCTTCCACGGGTTCAGCGTCGACGCCGGGTACGCGTAGCACGCCCGCGCCGACGCGACGCGCGACGCCGCCGCCGCCCCGGAACGCCTCGAACCCGCGCTGCGCCTCGTCCGCCGCCGCCGCCGTCGCGCCGAGCAGCCAGCACGACATGGACGAGCCGTCCGGCTTGGGGAAGCCGAAACGCGGCATCGATGCGGCCGAGCCTCCTCCCATGGCGGCTGATGGTGGAGCAAAGGCCTCTTGCCGTTATCGCCCGCCGGACTTCGCCCGGATGGGTCTCTCCACAAGGGATCTACGCTGTCTGATAAGCGTCGTCTCTGCTGCTTTCCTCTGCTTTTTCCTTCTCCGGTCTTTCCTTCGTATTCCTCTCTTTCCCCGCTCCTCTTTTCGCCGTTTCCTTTCCTCCCCGCTACTCTCCCGCTCCTCTTTTCCGCCATTTTCTCAGTCTCGTATAATCTCCATACTGCGACAGCCGTCGATTTAGCATCCTCAACCCTACCAAAAATTACTTTCGTCACGCCTTCCCATCTCGTGCTGTCGCCCACATCGCGCCCGCCGACCGGCAGCCCACCGATAACGGCCCCCCGTTGCCATTACCTCTTTCCATTACGGCATGCATCGCCCATGGCCGATTAGACGTGCATCTCTCCTACCTACCGAAAGAATCCAGAGCATAGAGAGGCCGGGCGCAGACGCACTCTATAAATCAGGAAGGTGCCAGTTGGATGCCGCGCAAGCCGAGAACACTCTCAGCCGGCCGCAGCGACTGCCTCGACCACGATAAGGCCGAGGCCGCCGCCGCCGCCGCCGCCGCCGCGCATGACGTCGTGCATGTCGGCATGTAGTGCCCATATGGGGCCATGGCGATGTCGGCATGCCGGGCCCGTATTGGGCCATGGATGGCGGACCATGGCCATGGCGAGACGATCCCCGTGCCCCTGGCCGGGGCACAGCCCTCGTGCTCTGGTCGCGCAAAAAAAAAAAGGCCACTGGCCGATCCCCCACCGCCGCTGCTGCAGTGCCCCGGCCGCCATTGTTGAAAACGGCATGTGTAAATTATGGTTATGTGCTTCTCCACTCCGGCGGCCACGCCAGAGGCCGTATCCGGCCTGCCTTTTTCGTTTTAAACGCCGTGCAGGGGGGGGGGGGGGGGCTGGTCGCCTCTGCCGGCCGCCGCCCGACGCAACCCTCACGCAAAGCAACCTTCCCGATTCCGCCCTGGCCGGCCAGCGCGGCAGCCGCTCTAGGCTGGCCGATGGCCCGCGATGGTAGCATGCAGCGGCACCTGGCCTCTTTGCACGGGCCTCTGGCACTGCAGATCATTTTGGCTCCTGGGCGCTGTCGGATGACGCATTCAGCGCCTTATTGCCGCCGCCTATCTTGACGTCTTGCGTGTTGAGTGTTGACCGGGGGGGGGGGGGGAGGGGGGGAGAAGAGATGCCGTCTCGTCGATAACGACATTCGAGCTCCGTAAGAGCAATTGCCAGCCTGTAGAATCGTGGGTATAAATCTCCCACCGCAGCCCCGTCCAGGCTCCATTCTCAACCCCATTCTCAACCCCGTTCTCATCTCCATTCTCTCATCTCCATTCTCATCTCACACCTCCTCCCCCCTCAATCTCCACCATGAAGCTCTCCAGCATCGTCGGGGCGCTCCTGTTTGCCGAGGCCGCGTTCGCCGCCCGCTTCACGGAGAAGCGCCGGGAACGGATGGCCCGGCGGGCCAAGGAGCGCGGCCTCGGCAGCCGCGCCGGCAGCGGGCAGCCGCTGATCGAGGCGGTCGGCCCGTTTGAGCTGGTGGTGGACGAGAGCGTTGGCAATGCCCAGACCAACTACAGCTCCAACTGGTCGGGCGCCGTGCTCGTCGGCAACGGCTTCACCACCGTCACCGGCACCTTTGTCGTGCCCACGCCCAAGGCGCCCACCGGCGGCTCCTCGCAGACCGAGTACGCCGCCTCGGCCTGGGTCGGCATCGACGGCGACACCGCCTCCAACTCCATCCTGCAGACCGGCGTCGACTTTTACATCCTGGACGGCGAGGTCTCGTACGACTCCTGGTACGAGTGGTTCCCCGACTACGCCTACACCTTTTACGAAATGGTCATCTCCACCGGCGACACCATCAAGTTGACGTAGGTTTTTGCATTCTTTTTATTCTTATAATTTTTTCTGCTTGTTATTATTCTTTCTTTATTCTTATAATTTTTTCTGCTTCTTATTTTTCCCCCTACTCACCCACAGTATCACCGCCACGAGCACAAAGTCTGGCACGGCCCTGATCGAAAACGTCACCACCGGTCAGTCGGTCTCGCACAGCTTCAGCGGCGAGAGCAACGCGCTGCAGGAGCTCAACGCCGAGTGGATCGTCGAGGACTTTGAGGAAGGCGGCTCGCTCAAGCCGTTTGCCAACTTTGGCACCGTCACCTTTACCGGCGCCCAGGCCAAGGGCAGCAGCGGCACCGTCACCCCGGCCGGCTCCACCCTCTTTGACATTGAGCAGAACGGCAAGGTGCTGACCCAGGCCACCCTCTCGGGCAACAACGTCGTCGTCAAGTACGTGGCTTAGACGCTGGACGCTGTTTCCGTGTTGGGTGCCTCCAACATGACGGCATCGTGTCGGGGGGGGGCGCGCAGATGGCGCGATACCTTTTGTACATACTTGACAAATCCATGGTTCCAAGCACATCATCCCAACTCCACGCCGCCACCGCCCAAGGGGCACGGGGCACGGGGCACGGGGCACTTCTTTCCCATGCGTCGCAGCACGAGCCAGCGGCCAGAGACAGTACTCTGGCACGGCGTAGTTTGTGGCCTCGGTGTCGGGGGCGCATAGGACTCGGCGTCCATGGACGTAAAGACGTATGCCACCGTCCCGATGCTGCCGTAGCACGGCCAGGCCTGTGCCTCGCCATGGCCTTGCTATCGACGCATCGCGACTAAAAAGCCGCAAAAGGCTGCCAAGGAACAAAACGGCGGATGGCAAAGAACCAAAATGTCCAAAATCAGATCCAGCCACCATCGCGGGTTCGCCATCGCGGATCCAGAGCCAAAGATCACGCCGGCGAGAAAGGCGAAGGCGCGGGGAGGCGATTCGGCGATGAAAGGGGACTCGGCGATGAAAGCGGCAGAGGTGGGGAGCTGGTTATAAACTCGGTATACCAAAAAAAACCCGCCGGCCACGAATCCCAATTTTAAACCCCTCATCTCACCACCGCCACCATGAAGACCTTTGCCGTCACCGAGGTACGTGCCCAAGCGGCGGTTTTGCGCGCGCGCGCCATTCTGTTAACCCGAGAGTAGCCCTTTCTGCACCTGCGCTGCGGCCTGGCCGAGAGCCCGTACTGGGAAGAAGACACAAACACGCTGCGCTTTGTCGACATTGTCAACCGCGCCATCTACCGCGTCGACCTCGCGGCCGGCCCGGCCTCGCTGCAGAAGCAGCAATACGAGACCTCTGTGTCGTGCGTCTGCCGTCTGCCGTCGGCCGTCGGCCGCTGATCATGTGCTAACGTCTGGCAGGGTCACGGCCGACCTCGACGGCGTCACCGACCGCGTCTTGGTGGCCGGCAAGCTGGGCATCGGCCTCGCGGCCAAGCACGAGCCCACCCTCACCTACATCCAGCCGTTCTGGCCCGCCGGCGAGGCCCAGGCGCGCCTGAACAAGCGCATGCGCGCCAACGACGGCGCCGCCGACAGCCAGGGGCGCTTCTGGGCCAGCGCGCTCTGCGACCCGGCCGAGGGCCCGTTTGCGCCAGACGGTTGTGCTCTCTTTCTCTTGCCATTCTTCTTTTTTTTGCCATTCTTCTTTTTTCCATTCTTCTTTTTTCCATTCTTCTTTTTTCCTTTGCTAACCAGCCAGGCGTCCTCTTCCGCCTCGACCTCGACGGCAGCTTCCACCGCGTCATCGAGGGCGTCACCATCCCCAACGGCATGAGCTGGTCGCTCGACGACAAGACGCTCTACTTTACCGACTCGGCCGAACAGTGCATCTACGCCTACGACTTTGACGCCGCCTCCGGCTCCGTCTCCAACCGCCGCGTCTTTTACCGCTTCACCGAGCCCGGCAACTCCCCCGACGGCCACGCCCAGGACTGCCACGGCAACCTCTGGGTCGCCGTCTGGGGCGCCAGCAAGGTCGTCTGCATCACGCCCCAGGCCGAGGTCGTCGCCGAGATCACGCTGCCCACGCGCTGCATCACCGTACGTGTCCCCCCCCCCCTCCCCCTTGCTGTTCTGCTGCAGCGCTGACACACGCGCAGGCCGTCGCCTTTGCCGGCGAGGACGTCTACATTACCAGCGAGGCCGATCCGGAAGTCGACCGCTACCCCGACTCTGCCCGCTACCACGGAGACGTCTTCCGCTGCCACGTGGGCGTGGCCGGCCGCCGGCCGTTCAAGGCCCGCGTCCCGGTGAAGCTGCCGTAGGTGTCGGCATGGAGCTGAAAGATCTCAGACATTGTCCTGGTCAAGTGTAACTTGGGAATATATGCAGTACATTGTAATGTCTGTGCAACCTTTGCAATCAGCATTCTCCATCAGATCTAGGCGTCCAGTAGTCCGGACGCCGGCAGGAAGCAACGTACTTTGACTAGTTGTAGATTCGTGCCATACTGCTAGCGCTCAAAGATATCCTCATAAGCTCTAATCTAGGCGCCGTTACACAACACTAACAAAGTCCGATATGGTGTAATGGTTAACATCCGACGCTCTCACCGTCGAGCTCGGGGTTCGATTCCCCGTATCGGAGAAGATTCGGAAATATTTTTTTTCATTCTTTTTTTTTCTTACTTTTTTGCAAAATGTTTGCGAAAAAACATTGGTTCTTTACTTTGTGCTTTTACTTTTATTTTTGTCCCGCTTCCTTTACAAATCAAGGCCAAACTTGATGCATGTTTCTTTTTTTCGTATTTCATTAACTAAGGCAAAACGTAGCCCCCGTCCACGACCAGGTTGGAGCCGGTCGAGTACGTGGAGGCATCCGAGGCCAGATACACGTACGCTCCCTGGAGCTCGTGCGGCTCGCCCTCGCGTCTGACAAGGACAAGTTAGCATCGGCAGATGTACGTGGCACGTCCTCGGCATCCCATCATACCCTAGGGGGATCTTGTCCTTCCAGTGGTTCTTGACTTCTGGCGGCGCAAAGTCGGATATCTCGGTAATGATATAGCCGGGCGAGACCGAGTTCGCCCGCGCAAACTGCGCCCACTCCACGGCCAGGCTGTGGCACAGGTGGATGACGGCCGCCTTGGCCGCGTTGTAGGCCGCCTGCAGCTGCGGGATGTTGACAATCAGGCCGCTCATGGACGCCGTGGCGATGAAGCTGCCCGAGGTGTAGCTGACGAGCGGCTCGCCCGTCAGCGTGGTGCCCTCCAGCTTCTGCCGCCGCCAGTGCTTGGCCGCCACCTTGGCGCAGTAGTAGGTGCTGTCCAGATCGGTGGCCACCACGTCGCGGTAGTGCTCGATGGGGCCGTCCACCATCGGCCCCTTGGTCCAGGGGATGCCGGCATTGGCAACGAAAATGTCCAGGCGCCCGTTGAACTCGGCGACCGCCAGATCAATGGCCTTTTCCACCTCTTCGTACGACCGAACATCGACCTTGTACGCCTTGCCTGCAGACTCGCCCCGTTGGTCAGCAGCTGCTCAACTGCGTCTGTGCCCGGCTCGCGCCGCCGCCCCCGCCGCCGCCGCCGCCGCCGCCGCCGCCCTATTCATGACATACACTTTACATTGTACTGCTTGCCGAGGGCCGCTGCCTTGGTCTCGGCCTCCTTGTTGCTGTGATACCAGATGGCAATGTTGCAGCCCAGCTCGGCATAGGCCGTCGCCACGGCAAACCCAATGCCGCTGCCGGAGCCGCTTATAATGGCCGTCTTGTTCGCCAGTGACAGGCGCTTCAGGAACGACCCACCGTCGGCATGGCGGACGGTGTCGCGGACAAAGTTGCCACCCGTCAACGGATCGAGAGACATGCTGGGAATGCTGTTGGGGGAGTGGGAGGCGTGACAATGAGGAGAGAGAGCATACCCCAGAGCTACGGAGTAGATGGACTTCACGGGGGAGGGGTAGTGGGGGATGAAGGGGGGGGGCAGAGGGGTGGAAAGCAGCATCGAGCTGGCAAAGTGGACCAAGTCAAGCCGAACCAAGGCAGCGCGCGTGCTCTCCACTCTTGCTCTTCTGGCGCGGGCGACTATCAGGATCTGGGAATAATTCCAGCGCGATTTTCTGCGCAGTGGAGATGCTTCGGTGTATTCCCTAGTTTAGTTGCATGTCAAGTTGCAGCGTCGCATGGTTCTGCTGTCAAGTCAACCCATGGGAGCTCCAAACAATACTCGCCCAGTTATATCTCCACATCGACACAGTCTTCTGTTTTGTGCATCTTTGAATATATAGCGTGGTCCAGTACAGACAGAAAAATGCACCCTGCCTGCTTTGACTCGTATCTGGATTTCCTTCTACCGCGAGCGTCACGAGCCCAAGCAAAATCGTATTGATTACAATAACCGAACCGATCACCCACGGTGATACGAGCTCCCCTCATTTTTAATGAGAGGGAAGCCGTCAAAAAAGGTGCGTCCGCCGTGCATAACGGGGTCGTCGTTGCTGGATTATCTAAGAAGAGTTTATGTATCGCCTGGATAGCAAGAAATGATTCTTTACCTAGTATGACGCTTGCGGTAGACGAGTTTGGCACTTTTTGGTTATATATTTATAAAAGTATTTATATCTTTATGAGAGTGGGCATATCTTTACGAAAGGGAGTACTCTTCCATCAAGAGTGAATTCTCAAACGAGCACATTGTGAGTATCTAAGCAGTGTTACCAGAGCTCGGCCAATAACAAGTTCGTCCCCCGTGGCGCAATTGGATAGCGCGTTAGACTGTTATCACACGAAAGTGGCAGCGATCTATCTAAAGGTTGGTGGTTCGAGCCCACCCGGGGGAGACAAGAGTTTATTTTTGCTCTTCGCTCCAAATCTTTAATTTTGGGGCTGTACTTTTTGCCGGTTTCAAGGGTGGCGTCGTACGTCGTTGGGACGCTCAACGCGAGTTTCTCCCACTTTTTTGCTTGCACGTAGCACCACAGAGTGCCTGAGCTGGTCAAAGAAATCGCAAAGTATAACGAACACATCTTATAGACGTGAGTGTATTAAATGGGCATTATCCAATGAATCAAATTCCACAAAATCAAGCCGCTCCCATTGCCAAAGAATAACAGAAAAGAACACACGCTGGCCTCCCGATTTACTTGATCGTCTTGGACATATCAGCAATGATGCGGCGCTCCAGGTCGGCCTCGCGGTCCGTGTCGTTGCCGGTGGCCTCGAGGACGGTGGACTCCTCCTCGGGGCGGACGTAGTCCTTGGGCTCGAGCCAGCCGCGGCCGTGCTCCATCTGGGCCGGCGGCCAAAGGGTGCAGAGCGCCCAGTAGACGGCGCCGGAGACGACAATGCCGACCCAGTAGGCGACGTAGTAAAAGCGAGTGATGCCGATGGGGGCGGAGACGCCCATGTTGTTGAGGAAGCCGTAAAAGTTGGGGGCGATGCCGATGACGTATGCGGTAAAGGCGCGCAGGTTGATGCCGTAGGAGTAGTGGTAGGCGCCGGCCTTGGCAGAGGTGAAGCAGTCGGGGATGTAGATGCGGCCGCGGGCGATGATGTAGTACTGGACGAGCAGGATGCCGGTGATGGCAGACAGAAAGGTCTGGTAGGAGGAGAGGAAATGCACAAAGATGGAGGCCGAGCCCTGGGAGCGTTAGGAATGAGAGGGGGGGGTAACTGAAGAAGAAGAAAGAACAGAACAGAACAGAAAACTCACCAGCAGGTACCATGGGTTGATGGCGACGGAGAGGATGGCACAGAGGAAGAAGCCGCGGCGGACGTTGATGTACTTGGGGAAGAGGGCGGCGAGGTCGTTGCCGGCGGGCAAGGAGTTTTCAAAGATGGAGCTAAAGATGGCGGAGTAGGCGAAGCAGAGGGCGATGAAGAAGCAGCCGGCGCGGTTGCGGGGGGTGTAGTCGCGGGTCTGCAGGCTGTCGAGCAGGGTGATGGGGTTCCAGACGATCTTGCCAAAGATGCGCTGGCCGCAGGCGCAGACGAGGTTGCCAAAGAGGGCGACGCAGAGGTTGGCGAGGGGGAAGCCGACGAGGTTGCCGAGCAGGACGTCTGACTTTTTGGCGGCGTAGCGCTGGAAGTCGGAGGCGTTGGCGGCAAAGGTGGCGCAGTTGGCGGCGCCGAGCATGATGAAGCGGAAGACGAGCCAGTGCTTGGCGGCGCCGTGGGCGGTGCCGGGCTGGCGCACGACGGGCCCGAGGCCGCCGGCGAGGGTGGCGACCCAGGCGAGCATGGCGACGGCGCAGCAAAGGAAGACGACGAGCTTGGCGTAGATGAGGGGCCGCATGCGCGGCACGGGGACGGCGAGGAAGGCGCAGGTGCAGAGCCAGAAGATGACGAAGCCGATCATGCCGCCGGTGGTGAGGGCCGAGCCGGAGCCCATGGTGTTGTGGATGCGGGCGATGCTGGGGAAGATGGCGTGCAGCATGACGTAGATGCACTGGCCGCCCTGGACGGCGTTGACGCCGTTCCAGACAATGGCCATGACGGCGCGGTTCAGGGTGGGCCACCAGGCGCCGTAGACGCCAAAGGCGGTGCGGCAGAAGACGGGGAAGCCGATGTGGTAGGTGGCGCCGGCGCGGCCGTTGAGGGTGATGACGGCGGCGATCAGGATCTGGCCGCCCAGGGTGCAGGCCAGCGACTCCCACATGCTCAGGCCCAGGGCCTGGCCGGACGAGGCCGCGTACCAGTTGGACACGGTGGCCGTGGCCGAGAACCAAAAGGTCAGGTAGGTGCGGCTGGTCCATTTGCGGTCGGCCAGCTTGAGCGGCCGGATGTCGTCGTTGGACAGGAACCAGTCTTCCCCGTCGGAGCCGCCTTTCTTGACAGCGGCCCTGGCGGCAGCCCTGGCCAAGAGTGTTTTGAAGGCCATGGTGGGGGAGGGAGAGGGGGAGGGAGAGGGGGGGGGGCTGTAGTGGAGGAGAGGGGGGGGGGGGGAGGAAAGGATGGGGAGGAAGGGGGAGGAAAGGGGAAGAAATAGGGGTCGAGACCAGACTTCAGACGACAAGAGTGTCCGAGACTCTAGAGCGCGCGACTTTTCGTAGCATCAGGCAGACAGGACTGACATGCAAGCACGTGTACAAGATATAACCAATCGAGCTTGCCATTGCAACTCGGAGAGGGCTTATCTCTTGAGAATCCCCTGACGTTGTGGACGTTGTGCCAACAGGGGAGTGCAGCAGCCCGACTGGGCCTAGCGCGGATGCCGGTCATCGACGGACTCCGGTGTGGTGTCGCGCCTCGTATTTCAGCGTATCAGGCGTGGGGTGAGCGGGCGGCCAGCCACGGGGAGGCCGTTGGAGCGCGTCACGTGACCGGGCGGTCGGTTTTGGCCGGCTTTCGTCGAGATGCGGTCACATCCGCAGACTCGCGCGCAGCGACATTGCAACGCTATTCTGACGCGGAGAGAGAAACCCCCGAACGGCATAGTCATGCAGCGGCCCGACGCGATGGCGCGCGACGCACAACAGGCGGCGGAGACGGCGGACCGAGAGCTGATGGAGCACGAGGAGGCGGACGAGGACGAGCCGCCGCTGAAGAAACACCAGGGCGGCGACGGGGGCGGTGGCGGTGGCGGCGGCGGCGGCGGTGGCGTCGGCGGTGGCACGGAGTCGGTGAAGCGGCGGCGGCGGCGCATCTTCTCGTGCGAGTCGTGCCAGCGGCGCAAGTGCAAGTGCTACTACGACGCGGAGCTGCGCTCATGCCGGCAGTGCCACACGCTGCGGTGCGTTTTTCTCCTATTCCGTGCTTTCTTCTCCTGATCCGTCTTTTCTTCTTTCCCCTTTGCGACCCCAACTCACAAACAGAGTCGAATGTTCGCTGCGTGAGACGGTGCAGCCGACGGCGCCGACGCGCGATGATGCGGCGGCGGCGGCGATGCAGGAAAAGTGAGTGGCAGGCTGTCGTTTTTTTCTCCTGTTTCCGGCACCGAAGAAGCTGACGGGGGGGCCAGGCTGCAGCGGCACGAGGAAGCGATTGCGGAGCTGCGCGAGCGGCTGGACATGCTGACGCGGCAGCCGCTGCACGGCAGCTCGCCGGCAATGGCATCGCATCCGCATCCGCGGCACCTGCGCTTTGGGTCGTCGCCGGCGGCGGCGCTGGAGCCGGCGGCGAACCCCGACGAGCTGTCGAACCCGGCGGACGAGTCGACCAGCTCGGCGCCGATCGTGGTGCTGCGCGAGATCGGGTCGCGCACGGCGGGCAGCCGGCGCCGCACCGTCAGCTACAAGGGGGCGGACCTGGTCTCGCTGGGCATCATTGACGAGGCCACGGCGGGCGAGTTGATCCAGTTGTAGGTCCTTGTCTCGTTCTCTTGCGTTTTCCGCTCTCTCTTCTCACCTGCAGATTCCTCCGCTGGCACAGCATGTCCCGGATCCTGCTGGACATGGACATCAGCCTGTCGAGCCGGCAGCTGCGCACGGCGTACCCCTTTCTGCACAACACGTGCTGCGTGCACGGGCTGGTGCACCACCAGGAGCTCTTCTGCACCATGGTGCACCGGCAGGTGTACGAGAACGTGCGCGGCATGCTGGGCCAGGCGCTGCTGGCCAGCCCGCTGGCCATGGACGAGATCTACGCCATCCTGCTGATGAGCGACGGGGCCACGGACCCGGCCAAGGTTGGTTCTTTTCTCTTTCTTTTTTTTATATATTTTCTTTCTTCTCTTGTCTTCCGCCGGTGCTGACAACGCAGGACGACAGCGAGTACATTGACAGCTGGCTGCTGACGGGCTACTGCGCGCAGCAGGCCATGCTGGGCATCAACTTTGCCAAGATCGTGGCCAACATCCGCGAGGGCACGGCCACGGCGGCCGACCAGCGCGCCATCCGGCTGTGGTCGGCCATTTGTCTGAGCCACCTGCGGTAGGTTCTGGAGGAGACGACGTGGCAGGTGCTGGGCGGCAAAGAAGCGTGCTGACCCACAGGTGGTCGGTGACGACGGGGCGGCCGTCGGTGTTCCGCAGCTCGTACATCAACCACTGTAGCATCCTGGTGAGCTTCTACGAGGCCTCGAGCCAGGACGGCATGATGCTGGCCGAGGTCATGCTGTGGCAGCAGCTGTGCGGCCAGCCGCAAGGCGAGCGCGACGACGCCGACTTTACCGCGTGGCGGGCCAAATGGAACCATTTGCTGCGTGAGTATGCGAGATAGACTGGGGGAGAAAGGATGAGAGCGAGAGCTGACTGCCAGAACTCCCTACCGCGTCCAACCTGTGGCTCAGCTACTACACGGCCTGCCTTGTGGCCCGGATGCGCCTGCTCGAGCAGCTGGGCGAGAACCTGGCGCCGTCGGCCTTCATGTCGGGGGCGGCCGAGTCGTTTGACGGCGGCGGCGGCCGAGCCCGGGAGCCGCCGGTGGGCGTGACGGCCCAGCTGCGGCGCGACGCGTGCCAGTTTGCCGTCTCGGTGGTGGAGCAGTTTCTGCGCCTGCAGGAGGCGCACAAGCACATTCTCTCGCTCAACGACTGGCTCTGTCTCGGCTACAGCGTGCTCATTGTCGGGCACTACGGCCCGCAGCAGCAGCAGCAGCAGCAGCAGCAGCAGCAGCAGCAGCCCGGCGGCGGTGGCGGCGGCGGCGGCGGCGGTGGCGGCGGCAGCAGCGACCGCAGCGCCGCTGCCGCTGCCGCTGCCGCTGCCGCCGCCTCGGCACGGCACATTGAGGATCTCGTTGACCGGCTCGACGACTGGTGCACGCGCACGCCGTCGCGGTCGTGGCTTGTGCTGGCCCGCTCCGTCAAGATCTCGCGGGCGCGGCTGCGGGCCGGCCGCGAGCAGGCCGGCGGCGGCGTCGGCGGAAGTGGCGGCGGCGGCGGCATCGGCGGCATCGGCGGCAACGGCAGCGGCAGCGGAAGCGGAAGCGGGGCCGAGCGCGGCGGGTCCTCCGGCGGCCCCGACCTGGCCACGCACCTCGGCATGATCCCCAACCCGCTGCCGCCGCTGCAGCAACAGCATCAACAACAACAACAACAACAGCAGCAGCAGCAGCAGCAGCAGCGGCAGCGCGAGGTCTACTCGACGATGCCAATGCCGCTGCCGCTGCCGCTGCCGCTGGCGTTTGCCGACGGCGGCAGCCCGGCGGGGCCCGGACCGGCGGGGCCCGGGTCTGGGCCGGTCGAGGCCCTGTCCAACATGAACAGCTTCTTCAGCGGCGGGTTCATGGACTTTGCCAGCAAAGACGGGAGCGAGGGAGCCTTTATGTGACGTAGTGAGCGTCGAGGTTATACAAACTGTTGCCGGAGAGCGTCGAATATACAACTGTTGCAGGAGAGCGTCGAATATACAACTGTTGCAGGAGAGCGTCAAATATACACAACTGTTGCCGGAGAGCGTACACTACAGTCTCAGAGTGCCAGCTGCACGGCCAGGGTGCGCGCGGCGCCCGGCTCGAGCTGGGCGACCAGGGCGTCGCCGGCGTGCTGTAGGGCGGCCGGGGTCTCGAGGCGGCCGGCGTCGGCGCTGTCGCGGACCAGGGCCCAGGCGTCCTCGGAGCGCCAGCGGCCGTGGAAGAGCAGCGCCAGCGGGCTGGACAGCCAGGCGCCGATGCAGCGGCGGCGGGTCTCGCGGGCGGTGGCGGCCAGGACGAGCGCGGCCAGCAGCAGCAGCACGGCCGGCAGGGTCAGCCAGGGCCAGCCGACGACGACGACGGCGCGGTCGACCCAGACGGCGCCGCCGACGCCCGGGCCGGGGCTGGCGGCGCGCATGGCGTTGGTGACGTAGCCGGCCATGTTCTGCAGGGTGCGGGTGACGTTGCTGGCTTGGAAGAGCAGCAGCGGGATGTTGGGGCCGTGGAGGCCGTTGGAGTAGCGCGTGCTGATCTCGCCGTTGAGAAAGTCGGACGCGGCAAAGAGGCTCGTCAGCATGTAGAAGGCCGGATAGGGCACGGTAAAGGTGTCGTTGCGGCCGGGGCCCGGCCGGCGGGCCCACGGCGGCCGGAACACAATGGGCTGCTCCGAGTAGGCGCTGGCAATGGCAAAGGCCGTGCCGTTCTGGACGACCGACTCCGCCGCCGAGCCGTTGACGGTGCCGTACGTGTACTCGTCCAGCACGTACTCGGCATAGACGCCGCCGGTGACGGAGGCGAGCAGCTGCTGCACGGAAAAGTACAAGAAGCAGCGGCCGGCCTCGTAGGGCGTGTCCGCGTGCAGAGGCTCCTGCGCCGTCAGCGAGTTGTTGCGCGACCTGACCCATTGCACCATGGCCATGGTGCCGGTGACGTTGGCGTAGGGGGCCAGCACGGCCGGCTGGATGCCCTGGTAGCCCATGATGATGTAGGACGTCATGGTGGTGTTGATGCGCATGGCCGACCACGCGCCGGCGTTGGTCAGGATCGACTGCAGCGTCGGGTCGCCGGGCGCGGCAAAGTGGCACGGGCGGGCCGCCGAGCACTGGATGGTCACGTGCGAGGTCAGGTTGACGCAGCGGCTGCTGAGCGCGAGCGTGCCAAACGGCTGCCACGTGCAGTTGCCCGACGGGCAGGAATACGGCGGCGACGGCAGTGCCTCCAGGTCTGACGACAGCAGGCCGCCCAGGACGGCGCCCTTGATGGCGTAGGGGAGGTCGTAGTCTGCAGGTCAGTCATCTCCTCACTCGTCTCACCCGTCTCACTCGTCTCACCCGTCTCACTCGTCTCACTCGTCTCACTCTTCATCTCCCCACTCGTCTCACTCTTCATCCCTCACTCATCTCCTCACTCACAGGCGGAATTCATCTCGCCGGCTACGACCAGGCCATCGCCCCAGGAGTAGGCCACCGGCAACTGGGCGTCCGAGGCGTTCTTGACGGAGAGGTAGTCGTAGTGCACGGTCTGCTGGAAAAAGGGGTCGAGGCCGACGGCCAGCAGGGTGACCAGGGCGCCGATGCTGGCAAAGTGTCTGAAAGAGGGCCACAGGGGCGGTCAGGACGCGTCGGCCGGAAAGACGGCAACACGCGCAAGAGAAACTCGCCTGAGGCGCAGCCGCCAGAGCAGCGACAGGCTGCCAAAGGCCCCCCGCGAGGCGGCGTCGTAGTGGCACAGGTCGCGGAGGGGCCGCGGCTCGGCGTACCACAGCCAGCCGAGCTGGCTGATGCTGTCGGCGACGGGCAGCATGAGGCTGGCGCGGAAGCTGGTACCCAGGACGGAGACAATGGCGTTGAGCGTCACGCTGAGCGAGCCCAGCGTCCACAGCGGCGCCTGCCGGCCATCGTAGGCCCACAGCAGCCCGACCAGCACGACCAGGCAGGCCGTGGCCAGCGTCAGGCTGGCCCAGTCCCAGAGGAAGCCGCCGCGGCCGGCCTTGCGCGCCGGCGGGTCGTGTGCGAGCAGGCCTGTCTGCGCCGGCACGTCCGGAGAGCTGTCCGTTTTGTCCATGTCCGTTTTTTCCATGTCCGTTTTGTCCATGTCCATCATTTCCATGTCCATCATTTCCATGTCCGGCAGAAGTGGAAGCTGTCCAGCAAAAGTCGAAGCTGTGTAGCAAAAGTTCTCGCAAGCTGTCCAGTCGAAAGTTCTCGCAAAGCTGTCCTCGCAAAGCTGTCCAAAGCTGTCGCAAAGCTGTCCAAAGCTGTCGCAAAGCTGTCCCAAGCTGTCTAGAGCCGCAAACTCCAGAGCCGCAAACGCCCAGAGCCGCAAACTGTCGTGCAAGGCGTTTTTCACTACAAAGGCGGACGGTGCGAATTTAACAGCAGCAGGAACCCAATGTTGCATTGTTGGGCGGCAAGGCAGACAGGCACAGACAGCCGTACGGAGGTAGGAGGCCTAAATAAACGCCAGTCACTACAAAATCCACTAGTAGTTCTGCTAAGCCTACGTTGGACTAGTGAAAAAAGATACCTCCACCGCTTCCCAGGCGTAAAGAACGCGGGAGAAAAAACAAAACCAAGGAGAGAAAACCTCGTTGCGCGAACGTAATTGTACATGCGCGATGAGAAGAAGTATATGGCTCGATAGAGAAATGAAAGGGCTATTGTCGTAAAAATGCATCGGCGCATTGTGAAAATTGATGAAGGAAGAAGGACTGTAATTTTTTTGGCTGAATGTAAACAAATGCTGGGAATTGTGGTGCGTATAGAGTTGGTGCCTGAGGATAAAACTTGAGGCGGGCAGATTTCGGTACTTGTTTACCCCATAACCTCCGTAGCAATGCAGCGTAAGACAATGCAATGCAACAATGCAACGCAACGCAGAGTACAAATAAGAGAAGAAGACAAAAAAAACGTACAGCAGCGGGTATTCGCTGGTCGTCACCGACCCAACTACTAATCCACCGATTGCTGGTTTAACTAGGGGAGATCGGACGGGATCCCGTGCTTTCCAGCATCTATGGCCGTACGTGACAGGATGCGTCCGGCCGGGATGATATGGTTTGTCGCACTCCGCCAGCCGGGTCCACCCGGTCCACACTCCCAGCCCGGTCCATACTCCCAGCCCGGTCCTACTCCGCCAGCCCGGCCCACACTCCCAGGCCCTACTCCGCCGCCCGGTCCACACCTACTCCGCCAGCTGCACCCCCCGGTCCATGGGCACATAGTCCTGGTCGTCGGGATGGCAAGCGTCGCAAAAGGTCTCCTCGGTCTGGCAGCCGTCGAGGCCGGCGATGACGTGTCTGTCATGGTCAGTTTTCACACACACGCAGACAGACAGGGCCCTTTTTTTTTTCCCGTGGGGGCGTTGTCATTGACGAAAAGCAGTAGCCGCAGAAACAGTGTAAAAACGGGGCAGACGTACTTGTCGGAGGCGAGGACCTCGAGGCCGGGCACGCAGTCGATGAGCGCGACCAGGGCGTAGGACGCGGCAAAGGACCAGACGAGGCCGACGGTGGCCTCGAGGGCCTGGGCGCCGAGCTGGGCCACGTGGCCGTCAAAGAGGACGCCGCCGGCAATGTCGAGGCCGCCGTAGGCGGCAACGTCGCGGCGGGCCACGAGGCCGGTGCAGAGCGTGGCGACGACGCCGCCGACGCAGTGCGTGGCAAAGGTGTCGCCGTTGTCGACCCAGCGCCAGCGGCGCGCCCAGGCCGACGACTTGAGCCGCAGCGCCTGCCGGCAGGCGGCCGCGCCGACGACGCCGAGGCCGGCCGCCGTGGCCAGGTCCACAAAGCCGGCCGCTGGCGTGATCATCACCAGGCCGGCCAGCGCGCCCATGAAGAGCGCGTCGAGGCTCCAGCGGCCCGTCTGGCCGTAGTGCAGCAGCGCCCAGGTCAGCGCGCCCGCCGCCGCGCACAGGTTGGTCGCGCAGAGCGCCATGACCGACTGGAAGTTGAGCGCCAGCGTCGTGCCCGCGTCAAAGGCCAGCCAGCCGCCCCAGATGGTCGCCAGCGCCAGCAGCTGGTGGAACGGCTGCCCGGGCCGGTGCAGCCGCACGTGCGACGGCGTGCGCTCCGTCGACCGCCGCGACCGCGCCAGGGGGTACGACAGGTACACGCTGATGGCCGTGGCCGTGGCCCCGGAGCAGACGTGAACGGGCGTGCCTGGGGTAGGGAGTGTTAGATGAGGGAGGGGCGTTGATGAGGGAGAGATGAGGGAGAGATGAGGGAGAGATGAGGGAGAGAGAGATGAGGGGTCGGAAGAAATGGCGGCATACTCACCCCCTGCAAAGTCCAGGACGCCGATGCGGTCGCCCAGGCCGCCGCCCCAGACCATGTGCGCCAGCGGGCAGTAGACAAAGGTGGCCCAGAGCTGGTTGTCAGATTACCACGAAAGAGACCACCACACACACCACTCACAAAAACAAACGGCACGACGGGCAGCAGACGCCCCCGCTCGCAGAACCCGCCGACGGCCAGGGCGCAGACGGTGGCCTCAAAGACGAGCTGGAACTGGCTAAACAGCACGGCCGGGATGGTGCCGACGGGCTCGGCCAGCACGCCGCGGTGGAACAGGTGCTTCAGGCTGCCCAGCACGGCGCCGCCGCCCTCGCCGTACGCCAGCGTGTACCCGACCGCCCACCACTGCACCGAGCAGACGGCCACGGCGATCAGCGCCAGCATGGCCGCCGAGACGCCGTTGCGCCGCCATGCATAGCCGCTGTAGGCAATGCCCACCTGTGTCGTCGTCAGCCCACCGCCGCCGCCGCCGCCGCCACAGGTGCAGGCCCGGGCTGTTGCAGAGGCTTGCTTACCGCCGGGATGATGCTCCAACAAATCGTCGTGCACACGAGCACAAAGAGTGTGTCGGTCTTGTCGCAGGCCTCCCAAGCCTGCAGGACGTCCATGGCGATCTGGAAGTGGACGCTGCTCTGGGATTGGACGATGCTCTGGGATCGAGCGATGCTCTTGGATTGGACGATGCGCTGGGATTGGACGGCTTGCCCGGGCCGCCGGACGGTGCAGCCTCCGGGAGTAATAACTGCGCCGGGGGGGCCGATCATCTGGACTTTGTTTCTCTTTTCGGCCTATTACGCACCACTGATAAGAGCTTGCCGATAACGGCGAGATAGGACAATGTAACTCTTTCCGGCTTAGCCTGAACGCCTTATCTGTGGATCTCCCTAGCTCCCGAGCCAGGGTGGGCCGCCGGTGATATAAGCAGGGCCGGCAAGGCCCCTCCAACCCGTCGCTGCGCTCACAGCCGGACACACACCCCCCCCCCCCTCTCTTCAACACGATGAGCCTCTCGGAAGAGAAGAAAGACACGCGCGACGCGACCGCGGCCGCGCCCGCCGTCGAGGCGGGCACCAGCCACGACCTCGACTTTGTGCAGGTGCTGGGCTACAGCTCGGAGATGCAGCGCAACCGGTCCATGTTTACGCTGCTGTTCCAGTCGCTGGCGATTGCAGCGGTGGGTGTTTTGGTTCTTGTTTTCTTGGTTTCTTGTTTTCTTGGTTTCTTGTTTTCTTGTTTTCTTGTTTTCTTGGTTTCTTGTTTTCTTGGTTTCTTTAGTTTCTTTGTTTGATGTCTTGTTCTAATCTTCTAGATCCCCTACGGCTTTGGCGGCCCCCTGATCAGCGCCATCTACGGCGGCGGCCAGCTGCCCATGTTTGTGGGCTGGATCGTGGTGCTGGTCGTGGACCAGTGCGTGGCCATGTCGCTGGCCGAGCTGGCATCGCGCTACCCGACCTCGGCCGGGCCGTACTACTGGTCCTTCCAGCTGTCGCGCTCGCGCTACCGCAAGCTGCTCTCCTTTGTCACCGGCTGGACCTGGCTGGTCGGCAACTGGACCATTACGCTGTCCGTCAACTTTGGCTTTGCCTCGCTGCTGGCCGCAACCGTCAACCTCTACCGCCCCGACTGGGCCGTCACCGACTGGCAGGAGCTGCTCATCTTTTACGCCGTCTGCCTGCTCGCCTTTGTCGTCGTCGCCTTTGGCAACCGCCACCTGCCCCTGGCCGACACCTTTTGCGCCTTTTTCACCCTCATCTCCATTGTCGTCACCCTCGTCTGCCTCTCGGCCAAGGCCGCCGCCGGCCGCCACTCGCCCAGCACCACTCTGGTACTTTTCTCTCCTCCCTCCCCTCTTCTCCACCCTCTACCCCCCTCTAACCCCCAGGGCGGCTATGACAAGTCCCTCTCCGGCTGGGACGGCTTCTCCTTCTTCATCGGCATGCTGCCCTCGGCCTACACGTATGTGCTCTCTCTCTCTCTGCGACCACCACAACCGCTGCTGACAGCCAGCTTCTCCGCCATTGGCATGGTCTCCTCCATGGCCGAAGAGTGCGATGACCCGGCCGTCAAGCTGCCGCGCGCCATTGCGCTGAGCGTCCCGGTCGGCGGCATCGCGGGGCTCTTTTTTGTGCGTCCTCCTCTCTCTCGCTTCCATCTCTCCCTCTCCCTCTCCCTCTCCCTCTCCCTCTCCCTCTCTCCTCCCTCCCCCCTCCTCCTCTCTCCCTCTCTCCCTCTCTCCCTCTCTCCCTCTCTTCCCCCCCCCCCACACTAACGACCACAACTAGATCCTCCCCATCTGCGCCACCATGCCCGCGCTGGGCGACATCCTCGACGCGCCCGTCGGCCAGGCGCTGCCGTACATTTTCGGGGCGGTCATGGGCTCGGCCGGCGGCGGGCTAGCGCTGTCGGTGCTCGTGCTGGTGGTGACGCTCTTCTGCTCCATCTCCATCACCAACGCGGCCTCGCGCTGCACCTGGGCCTTTGCCCGCGACAAGGCCATTCCCGTGTCGCGGCTGTGGTCGCGCGTCGACGGCCGCCACGGCACGCCCATCTGGGCGCTCTTTCTGACGACGCTGGTGCAGATGTTGCTCGGCCTCATCAACCTGGGCTCGTCCTCGGCCTTTCTCGCCTTTGTGTCGGTCGGCGTCATCTCGCTCGCCGTGTCCTACGCCATCCCCATTGCCATCTCGCTGGCCTCGGCCCGCGCCGGCCTCCGCGGCGCGCCCTGGAAGCTGCCCGAGGCGCTCGGCCTGGCCGTCAACGCCGTCGCCCTGCTCTGGATCGCCTTTGAGACCGTGCTCTTCTCCATGCCCACCGTGCTGCCCGTCACCGAGGCCAGCATGAACTATGCCGTCGTCGTCTTTGTCGGCTTCATGGTTCTGAGCGCCGCCTGGTACGCCGTCTACGCGCACAAAGGTGTGTAGTGTCTGTTTTTGTTTGTGTTTGTGACTGTTTGTTCAAGCTTTGTCTGTTTTTGTGTTTGGGTGTCTGTTGCGCTAACCGTCAGTCTACAAGGGACCTCCCGAGTCGGACGGCCTGAAAGCACGTGGCAGTTAGGCACGCAGTTCGTAGCTGAAAACACGTGGTCGATGCCACTGTGGGCCAATACATCCAAGACACTTTTATAGATCGCATCGTAGATGACCCCACTGCGGGGTTGCACCTTCTTGATCTGTCTCATGTGTCAACAACCATGGCCGACGTCCTCCCCCTCCCGCCCGACTACCTCGAGCGGGTGTACGCCGGCGTGCTCGGCAAGCTGATCGGCGTGTACATGGGCCGGCCGTTTGAGGGCTGGACGCACGAGCGCATCCTCGAGCAGCTGGGCCCGGTGTCGTACTACGTCCACGAGCACGCGCTCTTCCGGGCGCCGCTCGTGGTGACGGACGACGACGTCTCGGGCACGTTCCAGTTTGTGCGCGCGCTCGAGGAGCACGCGGGCGCGGGCACGGGCATCACGGCGCGCCAGATCGGGGCGACCTGGCTCAACTGCGCCATCGAGCACCGCACGCTCTTCTGGTGGGGCGGGCGCGGCATCTCGACGGAGCACACGGCGTGGCTGAACCTGCGGCAGGGCCTGGCGGCGCCGGCCAGCGGCAGCGCGGCCGTCAACGGCGCGACCGTGGCCGAGCAGATTGGCGCGCAGATCTTTATCGACGGCTGGGCGCTGGTGTCGCCGGGCCGGCCGGCGCAGGCGGCCGCGCTGGCGCAGCAGGCCGGCCGCGTCAGCCACGACGGCGCCAGCGTGCACGCGGCGCAGCTGTGGGCGGCCATGGAGGCGGCTGCCTTTGTCACGCGCGACGTCGACCGCCTGCTGGACACGGGGCTGGCCGAGATCCCGCGCGACTGCCTGATTGCGCGCGTCGTCGCCGACGTGCGCCGCTGGGTGCGGGAGGCCGGGGGGGGGCCGGGCCCGGGCCGGGAGGTCCCGGCGGGCGCCGACGTCACCACCAACACCAACACCAACACCCACACCGACACCGCATGGCTCACGGCACGCCAGCGCATCGCAGACACGTACGGCTACGACAAGTACGGCGGCGTGTGCCACGTGGTGCCGAACCACGCGGTCATGGTGCTGGCGCTGCTGTGCGGCGGCCACTCGTTTGACGCGGCCATGCACATTGTCAACACGTGCGGCTGGGACACGGACTGCAACGCCGGCAACGTCGGCTGCCTGGTCGCGCTCATGCACGGCCTCGACGGCCTGCGCCGCCACGCCGGCCACGACTGGACCGGCCCGCTGGCCGACCGCGCCCTCATCTCCTGCGCCGACGGCGGCTACGCCGTCAACAACGCGGCCCGCCTTGCCCTCGACCTCGCCGCCACCGGCCGCCGCCTCGCCGGCCTGCCCGCCCTGCCCGCCCCCAAGGACGGCGCCCAGTTCCACTTTACCCTGCCGGGCAGCGTGCAGGGCTTCCAGTCGGAGGAGCCGGCCTCGCTCTCGGTGGAGCAGGCCATCGACGGCGACGGCACCCCGGCGCTGAGGCTGACGGCCCGCGCGCTCTCGGCCGCCGGCGTGCGCGTCGTCACGCCCACCTTTATGGACCGCTACACCATGTACAGCCCCGGCTACGAGCTGACGGCCTCGCCGCTCGTCTACGCCGGCCAGACGGCTGAGGCGCGCGTGCGCTGCGGGGCCGCAGGCGCCGAAGCCAAAGCCGAAGCCGAAGCAGAAGCAGAAAAAAGCGCCCCCGTTGCCGTCACGCTGACCCTGCAGGCGTACGGCCCCGGCGACACGCTGGTGACCGTGGACGGCCCCGGCGCGACGCTGACGCCGGGCGGGCCGGCGGCCACGCTGGCCTGGACGCTGCCCGACGCCTTTGACGGGCAGCCGATCCAGAACGTGGGCCTGCGGCTGGCGGGCGCGCCCGTCTTTAGCGGCGTCGTCTGGCTCGACCGCCTCGGCTGGACCGGCGCGCCCAGCCTGGTGTTCCGCCGGCCGCTCCGCATGTCCGGCGAGCAGACGCCCAGCCACAGCTACCCCGACCAGGCCTGGCGCCGCGCCTGGGTCAACGGCGTCAGCGTCTGGCAGTCGGGGCCCGTGTGGCCGCAGTCCTTTGTGCTGGCCCAGAACGCCGGCGAGGGCCTGGTGTCGTGCGGCACGCGCGAGTGGCGCGACTATCGCGTGCGCGTCCCCGACCTGCGCGTCGGCCTCGGCGCCCCCGCCGGCGTCGCCGTGCGCGTCCACGGCCTCTGCCGGTACTACGCCGTGCTGCTGCTCCAGGAGGCCGGCCGCGGCCGCCGCCGGGTCGCCATTGTCAAGGCCCGCGACGCCGTCCGCACCGAACTGGCCTCGGCCGCGCTCGACTGGTCCCTCGACGCCGACCTGGACTTTTGCGTTGCCGTCCGCGGCGCCCGCATCGAGGCCACCGTTGCCGGCGTCTCCCTGGCCGCCCAGGACGACGACCACGAGTACCCGGGCGGCGGCGTCGCCCTTGTCGTCACGGCCGGCACCGTGTTGGCGAGCCACGTCGAGGTGCGGCCGTACAGTCACGTGACTGGTTGTGATGTAAAAGATGGATAACGATAGCGTCTGATGATAAGACTTATTACACAATCACAGGCACTCTGATAGGGTGCTCTGGCGAGACACTGCGCCTGGCGTAATTTCAATTCTCTCCTGAGGCGCCGCAGACAGCATATGTGGAGTTGGGCCGGTTTATCGTGGGGAAGAGTATATCACGTGATAGCTGCACGTGCATCACGTGATCTAGCTTGCATCACGTGACGCACTCGTCGGAATGCCCAAATCACGGCCCCAGATTCACCTCTTCTCCACCAAGCACGACATGCCTACGTCGCCACGATGCCGTCGAAATTCCTGTCCGTGACGGGAGCACCGGGTCTCGCCTCTGCGTCGGCCGACCCGGCAGCGGGTCTCGCACCGGCGTCGGCGTCGGCCGACGCGCGGCGGCTGTCTGTCAGCTCGCGGCTGTCGTCGGCCGTGGAGCGCGGCGAGCGCGAGAGCGCGCCGGCGGCGGCGGCGGCGGCAGCGGCAGAGCACCTGATCGAGGAGGAGATTGCCGAGATCAAGCGATACGAGGTAGGTGGGTGGAGCAGGGTCCCCCCCTCATCCCCTCCCCCCGCCAGCGGTTGGGCTAACGGGCAGGACTTTACGACGATCGGTAGGCGGAATGGAGGCGTCTCGGCTTGTTGCAAGAGGCTGGCTGACAAGCAGACTGGGTGCAGGACGCGGCGCGCGAGCGGCTGCGGCGCAAGAGCCGGCGGCGGCAGCAAGCGGGGGTGTACGGGTGGCGGCAGCGGGTGTGGGAGTGGTACGACGCGGCGCAGGGGTGGCTGGTGGTGACGCTGATCGGGGCGGCCATCGGGCTGAACGCGGCCTTTCTCAACATTGTGACGGAGTGGCTGTCGGACGTCAAGCTGGGCTACTGCACCACGGCCTTTTACCTGAACGAGAGCTTTTGCTGCTGGGGGGAGGACAATGGTGGGTGGAGAGAGTGAGCGAGCGAAAGAGAGCGAGAGAGAGAGAGAGCGAGAGAGAGCGAGACTGACGATAGGCTGCGACGACTGGCACCGGTGGACGGGGTTCTGGGCGAGCGACTACGCGCTGTACGTGGTGTTTGCGACGCTGTTTGCGTGGACGGCGGCGACGCTGGTGCGGGCGTTTGCGCCGTACGCGGCCGGGTCGGGGATCTCGGAGATCAAGTGCATCATCGCCGGCTTCACCATGAAGGGCTTCCTGGGCGGGCGCACGCTGGCGATCAAGTCGGTGGCGCTGCCGCTGGCCATTGCCTCGGGGCTGTCGGTGGGCAAGGAGGGCCCCAGCGTGCACTACGCGGTGTGCACCGGGCACGTGGTGTCGCGGCTGTTTGGGTCGTTCCGGCACAGCGCCTCGCGCACGCGCGAGGTGCTGTCGGCGTGCGCGGCGGCCGGGGTGGCGGTGGCGTTTGGCAGCCCGATCGGCGGCGTGCTCTTCTCGCTCGAGGAGATGTCGTCGTACTTTCCGCTGCAGACGCTGTGGCGCAGCTACTTTTGCGCGCTCGTCGCCACCGGCGTGCTCTCGGCGCTCAACCCGTTCCGCACCGGCCAGCTGGTCATGTTCCAGGTGCACTACGACCGGTCCTGGCACTTTTTCGAGCTCGTCTTTTTCGCCGTGCTCGGCTGCGCCGGCGGCCTCTACGGCGCGCTCGTCATCCGCTGGAACCTGCGCGCGCAGGCCTTTCGGCGCCGCTACCTGGCGCGCCACGCCGTGCTGGAGGCGGCGCTGCTGGCCGCGGCCACGGCGCTGGTCTGCTACCCCAACGTCTTCCTGCGCATCGACATGACCGAGAGCATGGAGATCCTCTTCCTCGAGTGCGAGGGCGCCGAGGACTACCAGGGCCTGTGCGAGGCGCGCCACCGGCTGCGCAGCGTGGCCGCGCTGGCCGCCGCCGCGCTGCTGCGCGTGCTGCTGGTCGTCGTCTCGTACGGCTGCAAGGTGCCGGCCGGCATCTTTGTGCCGTCCATGGCTGTGGGCGCCTGCCTGGGCCGCGCCGTCGGCATCGCCGTGCAGGCGCTGCACGAGGCCTACCCGGCCAGCGTCTTCTTCGCCGCCTGCGCCCCCGACGTGCCCTGCATCACCCCGGGCACCTATGCCTTTCTGGGCGCCGCCGCCGCGCTCAGCGGCATCATGCACCTGACCGTGTCCGTCGTCGTGATCATGTTTGAGCTGACCGGAGCGCTGACCTACATCCTGCCCACCATGATCGTCGTCGGCGTCACCAAGGCCGTCGGCGACCTGCTCTCCGCCGGCCAGGCTGCCGGCGGCATTGCCGACCGCATGATCTGGTTCAGCGGCTTCCCCTTTCTCGACGCCAAGGAGGACCACAACTTTGGCGTGCCCGTGTCTGCCGCCATGACCCCCGACGCCGTCGTCGTCGCCCTGCCTGCCGCCGGCCTGCGCCTGGCCGCCGTCGAGCGCCTGCTGCGCCGCGGCCGCTACCAGGGCTTCCCCGTCGTCGACGGCGTCCACGGCGACCCGCCCGCTGCCGCTTCCGCTGCCGCTGCCGCTGCCGCCGCCGAGCAGCGCGTCCTGCTCGGCTATGTCGGCACCACCGAGCTGCGCTACGCGCTGGCCCGCCTGCGCAAGGAGCGCGCCGGCGCCGCCCTCGACCCGGACGCCACCTGCGTCTTTGTGCGCGGGTCGTCGTCGGCCGCCGACGCCGGCGCCAGTGTTTCCGCCGCCGCCTCCGCCTCCGCCGTCTCCGCCGCCACCATCGACCTCTGCCGCTACGTCGACCGCACCCCCGTCAGCGTCCACCCGCGCCTGCCGCTCGAGACCGTCATGGAGCTGTTTCGCAAGATCGGCCCGCGCGTCATCCTCATTGAGCACCGCGGCCGCCTCGCCGGCCTCGTCACCGTCAAGGACTGCCTCAAGTACCAGTTCAAGGCCGAGGCCGCCGCCGGTCCCGGTCCCGGTCCCGGCGGCGTCGGCCCTGACGAGCGCCTCTGGCACGCCCTGCGCGGCGCCGCCGCCTGGACGGCCGAGCGCCTGCGCGCGCTCTCTGGCGGCCGCATCCGGCTGGACGGCAACGCCGGCGGCGGCGGCGGCGGCGGCGGCGGCGGCGGCCACTATGGCGGGCTCGGCTCGGCCGCCATCCTGGACGGCACCGAAGACGCCGACGACGAGGGCTTGGAGCTGGAGACCAGAGGCGCCAGCGAGCGCTAAGGCGCCAGCGAGCGCTAAAAGGCGCTAAGCCGGTGCTGGCAGATAGCTGTACATGAATAGACAGACCAATGTATGTTACTGCCACGCTGCCCTCGACGCTCCTCGCTTGCTCACAGCGCGTGAAAGGGCGAGGCAATGTACTTGTGCTGATACAGCAGCACGAATAGATACAACAGAACTTTGCTGATACAAATAATGAGTCCCCTGTCCTTCTCTGCCCTCCTCCCTCCTCTCCCTCACCTCTCTCGCCCTCTTCCTTGTTCTCCCTCCTTCTCCCTTTTCCTTGTTCTCCCTCCTTCTCCCTCTTCCTTGTTCTCCCTCCTTTTCCCTCCCCCTCTCTCATTCCTCACCCCTCTCTCGCCCTCCTCCCTCCTTCTCCCCCCCCCTCCCTCATTTCCCCCCCCCCCCCTTCATCTCCGCAGCAAGTAGTCGCCTCCCAGCAGCACCATCAGCACGCCGTACAACCCCTTGAGCGGCCAGATGGACCAGAACAGCGCCAGCAGCCACGGCACCCACTTCTGCAGCTCGCCCTCCTCGGCCCGCAGATCCACATTGACCTTGTCAAACACGTCTGGCAGCCACTCCGCCCCGTACTTTGTGCGCACCGCCTCGTACGCCGGCCGGTCGTAGTGCGCCCAAAACTCCGCTCGGCTGTAGTACGTGTGCGCGTACAGCCACTTCTTCCCGCCCAGCTCCCTGACCTTGAGCTCCAGCAGCCGGTTGAGCCGCACAAACGCCCGCCGGTCAGCCGAGCCGGGCCCCCACACGCCAAAGTTCATCAGCCCGCTCGCCTCCGTCGCCTTCGGGTCCAGCTGCGCAAAGCCCGCGTGCAGCCCGTGGCCCGCATTGGGCGAGTCGCGCGCCAGCCGCAGCGGGCACAGCCACAGCGGGTAAATGTGCAGCGTCTCGTCCAGCCAGTCCACAAACTCGCCCACCTTGTCGTACGGCACGCCCACGTCCTGCACCACGTAGTGCTCCGCCAGCCCGCTCTGGTGCAGCGCCCGGTACATGGTGCGCGTGTGCAGCAACGGGTCCAGCAGAAAGCGCGTCACCCGGTTGAACGGCGTGACAAAGTAGCGGAACGAATACGCCGCCACCCAGAAGCCGCCGCGGTCGTACCGGAAGAGGTAGTCCGTCAACGGAACGAACTCGCTCACCGTCGACGCCGCCCCGCCCGCCTGCAGTCTCTTCTTCAGCTGCCGCGCGTGCGTGTAGAACCACGGGTCCGTCCGTCGCGTGAACCGCTGCACTTTGGCTCCGGGGGGGGGCTTGCTGGCGAGCCGCCCGGAACAGACCACCGTGGCGTCCCGCGAGAACATGATGCCGTCGACGTAGTCGACCTGCTCTTGCGCTGTTTCTGTTAGTCACTCTCTCTTCTCTCTCCTCTCTTTCTCCTCTCTCTCTCCTCTCCCTCCCCTCTCTCTCCCCTCTCTCTCCCCTCTCTCCCCTCTCTCCCCTCTCTCCCCTCTCTCCCCTCTCTCCCCCCCTCTCCCTCTCACATACCGATTTCCCGCTTCAGGGCGGCATTTGCCGCCGAGACCGAGTCAAAGAGCGAGTACGTCAGCTGCACGTAGGGCTGGGCCGCCCGCAGCTGCACCTCTAGGAGCGTGATCACGCCCAGGGTACCAAACGACGATGCCGCGCCCCAGAACAGGTCCGTCTTCTCGTCCCGCGTGCGGTAGGCCCGCGTGACCTCGCCGCTGGGCAGCACAATCTCGATCCAGTTGATCGTGGCATCAAAGGCCCCATACCGGAAGGACGAGCTCTCTCCCGAGGTGCCCGAGAAGCCGCCGCCCACCGTGATGCCGGGAAACTCCATCACCACCAGCGGCACCAGCCCCAGCGGCAGCGTCGCCGCCACGAGGGCGTCCATGGCCACGTTGGGCTCGGCCACCGCCGTCTGCCGCGCCACGTCCACCCCCAGAACCCTCGTCAGCGCGCTGGTGTCCACCGTGTTGTCCCGCCGCCGCTGCGACGCGCGCGTGCTGTTGGTCGAGCCGTGGTAGATGCGGAACGCCTGCTTCTTCTCGGCAAAGAAGCGAACCCGCGCAGCCACCGCCGCAACCGACGCGTTGTGAGCATCCATGACCGACGCGGTGTCAGCATCCATGATTTGGCGATGAGGGTGCGGAACGAAATGGAAAGGAAAGGAAAGAAAGGGACAGGAAAGGAAAGGAAGGGAAGAAAGGAAAGAACCGAACTGCAAGACTGAAAAGGACATCAAAAGACATCAAAACCGAAGGAACGAGTGCGCCGAGAGTGCCTGCCGCTTCGGGAATTGTGTATATTATGGCCAATCACACGCCGTCGGCGCCGCTCGGCGTCGCGAATGCCAAGCTTCTGGGTATTTTGAACTTCAGAGCTCTGCAGCATTTCATTCACTTCGCCTCCTTCACCTCCTACAGAGCATACGTCTTATTTAAGGTGAGAGTTGCTTCTGTATTCAACTCGTTCATTTCCATCTTGACTGCCATCAAATGGTTGGTGAGAGACAAGACATGATCGCGGGAACTTTCTTGACAAGGTCTTCGTGTCCGTCAAAACATCTAGATACTCGCACGCCGCGGTGCCGTCGTCCGCCGCAACATCTAGATACTCGCACGCCGCGGTGCCGTCGTCCGCCGCAACATCTAGATACTCGCACGCCGCGGGGCCGTCGTCCGCCGCAAGGCCTTCTTCTCCTCCGTCTCCTCGATGAGCGGCAGCAGCCCCTCGTCGCGCAGCTTCTGCAGATACTCCTGCCCAAACTTGTAGCCCACGCGCACAATCTCGTCAAACTTGGCAAACTCGAGCGTGCCGTAGCCGTCAATGGGCGGCCGCATGTAGAAGCAGCCCGGCATCCGCTTGGCCCGCTCCAGGGCGTCGACGCTCGACACGTACGCCAGCCGCGCCTGGATCTCGGCCAGCGTCGGCGGGTTGGGCGTCGTCGACAGCGGGTTCCACCGGTTCACAAACGCCCACACCCCCGACAGCGTGTCCCCAAAGGCCTGCGGCGTGTCGTCGTCCAGCGCGCCCACGTCCACGGCAAAGATCACGTCGGCCCCCAGCGACTTCATCCGCGACACCGTCAGGTTGTCCACGTAGCCGCCGTCCAGCAGCATGCTCCCCTCGTCGCAGAGCGGCGGCAGCAGCCCGGCCAGCGACATGGACGCGCGCACATATCGCCACGCGTACCCGCTCGTGTGGAACTCGACGCGGCTCTTGCTGATGTTGGTCGTGTTGCAGTAGTACTCGAGCCAAAAGTCCTCGATCTGCGCCTTGCCAAACGTCTTGAAGATGCCCCGGTTGAACTCGTGGCCCGTCGTGTACGACGCCGACGGGTACGTCAGGTCCAGCGCAAACCGCCAGATGCTGGCCATGCGGCCCGCAAACTTCTTCGCCAGCCCAAAGATCGGCACCACGTCCGCGTGCCGTGCGTACAGCGCTCCGATAAAGGCCCCCATCGATGTGCCCCCAATCATGTCGATCGGGATGCCGGCCTCCTCCATCGCCCGGATCACGCCAATCTGCGCCAGGCCGCGCGCGCCGCCGCCGCCCAGCACGAGCCCGATGGACTTGCCGCACAGCTGCCGCGCAAGACGGTGGAAGTCGCCCTTGAACGGCGTGTCGGCCGAGTAGAACGCGCTGTGGCCCACTTTGCGCGACGTGTACTTTTGGATCTCCGCCTGCAGGATCTGCACCCGTTCCTTCAGGCTGGGCCCGAACCGCTTGGCCGGTTGGTGCAGCGGCACCGCCTGCGACCGGAACGCCATCTGCACGTGGTAGTGGCCGCCGTTGATCCAGACACGGTTCTTGAGCCAGGACCGCGTCAGCCCGGGCGTCGAGTATCGCTCGGCGTGCAGCAGGACAAGAACTTTTCGCGCCGTGGACTTCATGCCCAGCATGAACCGCTCGTATTCCCCAATCTCCGGCGAGCTCTCTGCCAGACCAACGAGGAGAATACAGTCCGCCTGTGTGATGCAAGTCTGCGTCCAGGGCGAGTTGACATTCGTATCTGTACGTTTTTGCAGAGTGATTAGCCACAAGACCAACATTGTACAGTGTAAACAAAAAAGAACAACAGTCGTAAACGCAAGCGGTCAGGAAAAAATTAGAGTTAACGTTTGCCATCCTCGACGAGCAATGCTCGCCTATGGAACTGGTTTTTTCTCATCATGTGAAGCGGGCAAGATCATCAAACTTGGCAGAAGAAGCGGGCAAGATAATCAAAGGCAGGCATCAAGGCAGGAATCTTACCGGCCACGTAGACGACAAGGCTGTACTTCTCCTCGAGATCAGCCAGGTATTGGGAAAGCTTGAGCTTCCCCAGCCGGTTGAACGCATGCTTGCCGAGGTGGTTCAGAATGGCAGCCTGGTTCAGCGAGGTCACTCCGTTGGGCGTGCCCACTTGGCCGAGCGCGTTCATCAGCTTGTGTCCAAACTCCACCACAGGAACGCCTGCTGTCACCGGGAGCACGGCCACTGTGCGCAGGTTCTCGGTCGACGAGCCCTTGTTGATGGCATTGGCCCCCGTTGCGCCGTCTTTGGCCAGTGCTCCCGCCGGGTTGTCCATCAACGTGCGCATGCGGGAGGCTATGATCTTGGATATCTTGATCGTGATGTTGGGGTGCTCTTGCGCAAGGCTGTTGAAGAGGGTGCGCGGGAACTTGACCAGTTCGGTGTCGCGTATGGCGTGAAGAGTGCCGGATCGTGACGACTCCGTCAGCACTTCCAGTTCGCCCACGCTGTCGCCCTGGCCGTATTCGGCCAGCACGGCCACCCCGCCATCCTTCCGGTCATCGACCAGCCGTAGACGGCCGTTGAGAACAATGTAAATGGCCTCGCTTTCTTCCTTCTTGTGAAAGATGACTTGCCCCGCGTTGACCTGCAGCCACTCCAGGGCAAAGTCAATGTGCAGGATCAGCCGCGGCAAGATGTGCGTGAGTCGTTTTGCCATGGTAAGGAGCACAATCGGGTGCCTGTCCACGATGCGCTCGAGAGAGGCACGGGGAAGAAAGCCGACGTACACGTCCGTCTTGGCCACCACATCGATGAAAGACCGGTACGAAGACACCGTGCCAATGTATCCAGCGAGACCACCCGGCTTGATGAGGGCCACGCTGCGTCTGCCTCGCCTGCCCTTCTTGCGTCCTTCGGCAGACTTGACGCCATTATTGTGCTTGTTCTTGTCCGGCGTTGCAAACGGCCTCGCTCTCTTTGGCACTTCCGTCGTCGACGAAGAACCAAACGCGTTCCCATCGTATAACGGGTTTGCTGCGGCCTGGCCGTCCTTTGCCGACGAGGAAAACATGTCGCCCGGAGACGCAAACTCGGCCGGGATGCACATGTCGAGAAACCCGTCAATGACGTAGTAAAGACCAGGGTTGCGCTCGCCTTGCTCGACGAGAACAGAGCCCTTGGGGAAGAAAACAATCTCGACCTCGTCGACCATGCCATGCACCAGCGCCTGGACACTTTGCTGCATGTTTGTTGTAGCGCCACCAGACGTCGTGGACTCGGCATCGCCATCAGCAGAGCCAAACGGGTCCATGAAGCCAAACGCGTTGTTGCTGAACAGGGCCTTTTGGCGAGCGCTGTCAAAGGATACCAGACGTGGGGACGCCTCGGTGGATGGAGACTCTCGCAGCGTTGTGGCCGTAGAGGTCAGGCCGATGGCCTTGAACATACACTCCAGTATGGACTCGCGAAAGATATTGTCCTCGTCCAGGCCCTCCCGGTCATCAAGAGTAGCACCCCGCCCGATTTTCTGCGTTGCAAACGGGTTGAAAGTTCGCTGAGCAAGCGGCGAAGGCATTAGCTCTGCCTGTGGAAGGCCGGTGGCACTCGGAGAGGCGGACAGGCGAGAGCTAGCTGCCCGGTCAAGACCTGCCTGCGATAGCGGAAGCGGCACCTGTCCCAGGAGGTCACCTGCATTGTTGTTGGGCATCGGGGTTCGCTCTTGTGCCGCCACATGCATGGTCTTGGCCGTGGAAGATTGGCGTCTGCGGGAAAAGGTGTGCAGAGCAGCTTCTTTCCGTAGCGACGAAGAGGTCGCCCGTTTCCGCCGCGCACCAGAGTTGTGCAGGGCAATCCCCTTGCCGACGTCGTCTTCGCCAATGCGCTCGCGCTCGCGCAAGAACTTCTCCTTTAGCCTCTCCAGCGCATCACCGCGCAAAAAGTTGGGCAGCTGGCAGGAGGTGAATTTGATCATGCTCTTTTCGGTTTCGAGCACCTCCCCGGTAAGGCCAAGGTAGTCGTACGCGGTGGCAAGAGTCACACGCTGGAACCGGGATAGAAGGACATGCACAATGTGTGCGGTCGCCTTGGGGTACACGCGGATAAGGCGTCGAAACGCGCTAGCCGGGATGATGGCAATGGTTGTGTCCACGGTGGCCCTGGCGATAATGTCAGGATGGACCGAGGTCGTCGCCGTCCGGCTCAGGCTCGGCCGGGCGTGATGCGTAGCAGGCGGGTCGAGCGTCATGGGGGGGATCTGGGACAGGTTGCCTCCTGCCAAGCCGGATCTTTGGGTTGCCGCTCGCCTAGGCATTCCAGGGACCTCTCCCTCGTTGTCAACAGACGGCCGTTGCGAGGAAAACTCGGGTGGGGCCGGAAAGCCGGCGCTCATAGGATACCGCAGCGGTCGCCCCCGAGCCGATGTGCTGTCTGCATTCTCGTCTTCGGACAGATTCATATTGATGTCCTCGGTGAAGAGAGACATGAGCGAGAAGAGCGAAGACATGGGGATGCCGTTGCGCACTTCGGTCAGCAGCTGGTACCGCTGGGGGTCTGGGCCGGCGCTCTCGTAATCTTCACTGGAGCCAGTGTCCTGGTGGGAGGGGTCATAGTGAGTGCCGGCCGAGGCATTGCGGCTGTGTGCGTGGCTGGAGGACTTGACAAAGATCTCGACCAGCCCATCGACAACGATGCAGAATCCCTTTTCCTCCTCAAGATTGAGCGTTTCGCCGGCAATCAGCTTCCGGGTCATCATGCTTCGTGTCAGTTCGTGGAAGACGGGCCGCTCCAGATAGCCAAAGATCTTGATCGCACTGAGAAACTCGTCCAGATAGCTGGACAGACCCGATTTTGTGCCTTCGTCGTGCGTGTCTGGGAACAAGTCGACATCGGGCTCTTTCCTCTGTGGCTCTGGTGGCAGGCGCGAGTACATATTGAGGTAGCGGTACCTCACAACCCAGCTCACAGCAAAGAAGAGAGCCACAAATATCAGCATCCTGGAGGCACGGTCAGTTTGAGGTTCACGGCATGCGTCACTGGGGGAAAAAAAAAAAACACTCACAATGTGGTGGCGTTCATAGTCACCGTCAGAGTGGTTGAGAACAGAGTGAAGAGCAGAGTTGGGATCGAGAACGTTGCCAGCTTGATGGCAAAGTACAGTATAGACGAGACCAAATGCAAAAGAGCCAAGACAAATCGCGCAAAGAGACCGATCCAAGACGTCGAGCCATGGCTGGCCGCGATGTCGCTAGCTGTGGAAATGGCAGATGACAGGGCAGCAGCAGAGGCCTCGGCAGCGGCCGACATGCTCTGCAGGTCAGCCGCGCTGGCCGTGCCGGCCGCGCCGGCCGCGTCGTTCAAACTCATATTCGTCGACGGCAAAAGCTCGTGCAGAGACGAGAGAAGAACGGCAGCATTGTAGAGGTAAAGGGGATTTCCAGACACGTCGAGCTCTCACACGGGAGTTCCCCGACTGTGCCTTTCAGGCTTGATCTTTCACATAGGCGTGTGTGCCACCGGGTAACCCGCGGCTGAAGGGGCTGTCGGACAAGCGTTGTGCGGCGCGAGTCGAAAAAGGTGGAAAAAGAGAGGGAAAAGCGGTGCTGTGAGAATTTTAAGCTCCCTTGACAAGCTCGAAGCTTGTGTACAGCGGACTAGCGCAAAATTACATCAGAAATGTGGCTGGTTACGGAAGTACATTTTTCCGGGCAGTCCGTTTTTTGAGGGCTACCCCCCCACTAAGTACGGACTGCACTTTGCAAGCAAAACGGGTTGCAAATTTCACCTTTTTGTGCCTACATTTACTGCAGGAAATATCACAGCCCCGGCATCGCCAGCCCACCTTTTCCTTGATATTTGGCACTCGACGCGCCACCAGCCACATAGACCGGTTGACTATCGCTCTATTTTTCGGCAGAGTTGCCACCAGAAACAACGTGCTACCCACCAGCTGGATTTTGCCCCTCCTTTTTTTTTTCCTCCTCAACTAGCAACTTTATCTGCCGACAACGACGACAAGAGACCATAAACGACGAAAGGAATCAAGGCTTTTGGCAGCGGCAGTCGCAAAGATGTCATACAGCAACTGCAGATTCTACGAGGGTTAGTTGAGCGATGCTAGCGCGCTCGTCCTGTGTGGGGGGGGGGGGGGGAGGGAATCGTGAAGGGATGGGGGCGCACAGAAAAGTATGGGCGACGGCCAAGGCTGACTTTTTTTTTCTATTTTCTTTTTTGCAGAGAAGTACCCGGAGATTGACAGCTATGTCATGGTCAATGTTCGCCAGGTATGGAGAGGAAGCTGCATGGTGGGTTGGCGGGCGTGGGCGAGGATGCTAAACAGGTTTTAGATTGCGGACATGGGCGCGTACGTCAAGCTGCTCGAATACGACGACATTGACGGTATGATTCTGCTTTCGGAGCTCTCGAGACGGCGAATCCGCAGTATCCAAAAACTGGTGCGCGTGGGGCGGAACGAGTGCGTGGTGGTGCTGCGTGTGGACAAGGAGAAGGGGTACATTGACTTGTCAAAACGCCGGGTGTCGCCCGAGGACGTCAAGAAGTGCAACGAGCGGTACAACAAGAGCAAAATGGTGCACTCGATCCTGCGGCACGTGGCGGAGAAGACGCTCACGCCGATCGAGACGCTGTACGAGACCATTGGCTGGCCACTGAACAAGCAGTACGGGCACTCGCTGGATGCTTTCAAGCTTTCCATCACGTATGTGTCTATGTCTGTCCCAGAGGAGGGGGGGGGGGGGGGGTGACTGGTTTTGGGGGCGAAAGCGGCGAGATGGAGGAGTGCTAACACGCTACAGAGACCCGGACGTATGGACGGGGATTGAGTTTCCGAGCGAGGCGGTGGCGGAGGAGATCAAGTCGTACATTGGCAAGAAGTTAACACCACAGCCGACCAAGGTGCGGGCGGACGTGGAGGTGACGTGCTTTTCGTACGAGGGCATCGAGGCGATCAAGTCGGCGCTGCGCACGGCGGAGGCGGGCAACACGGAGGACAACAAGGTCAAGGTGCGGCTGGTATCGCCGCCGCTGTACGTGCTGACGAGCACGTGTCTGGACAAGAAGACGGGCATCGGGCGGCTGGAGACGGCGATTGAGGACGTGCGCAAGAGCATCGAGGGCGCCGGCGGCAAGCTGGTGGTCAAGATGGAACCCAAGGCGGTCACCGAGCGGGACGACGCCGAGCTGCAGGCGCTCATGGAGAAGCGGGCGCGCGAGAACGAGGAGGTCAGCGGCGACGACAGCGCAAGCGACAGCGACAATGAGCTGCCCGAGATTGCATGAACAAGGGACGGGACGCACGGCACGAAAGGGAAGCCGTTGCACTGCCACGACGAGCAAAGCCGGGACTCACGGCGGGCCGTCCGGGCAGCCTAGGCGAAGCAAAAGCGAGTGGGAAGCGGGAAGGAGCTTGTGTTGTATCTCTCGGCGCAAATCTCATTAGACTGGAGGAGACTGGAGGAGAGAGGAGAGGAGGGGGGTGGGGGGCTATGCGGGACCGGCGGAGCCGGGCAAGGACCTAGACGGGAGGGCAGGCTACATACAACCAGGAAGGAGGAGAGGCTCCTGCCTGGTGAGGATATGTTTTTGTGCGTTTATAGCTGCGGGATATATTGTCCACAGGACGGGGAAACCAAAATCATAAAGGCATGAACATGGAATGAGGTCGGGCGAGGCCGGCCCACTTGAGTCACGTGTGCGAAGACGTAGTGCAGGTTCCTGGCATTTTGCTGCTGTGCACTCCTGTGCACCACTTTGACCTTGTCGCACCGGCAGACGGAACACCCGACGGGCAGGCGAGGCACACGCAAGGGGCACACGCAAGGGGCACACGCAAAGGGCACACGCAACTTTGGCCACATTTCTCGGAATCAGAATCTCGGATCCCTCAGCCTTGCCCCCCCTCCCCCCGACGATCTCTCAGCCTTGCCTTTTTCCTAGACGGATGATATGGCCCTGAGCAGGCTGTGGGCGCGAGTGGGGGCGCGCGGCAGCACATTAGGGGTCCGCGGGGGTGGCGGGCCGGCAGGTTCGCAGGTTGGCGGCGGGGCTAGAGCAGCTCACGGTGGCAGCGGCAGGGCATGGCGGGCGGCGGGGTTTCTCGGCCCGTTTACGCGGCGGCTGCTGGCGCTGGCGACGTGGCTGCCGGTGGCGATCTGGTTCAACAGCCACGTGGCCGAGGTGACGCGCATCGAGGGCCCGTCCATGTACCCGTTCCTCAACAGCCGCTTCCACGAGACGCTGCAGCGCGACTGGGTGCTCAACGTCAAGCTGTACGCACAGGGCAGCCTCGAGCGGGGCATGATTGTGTTTCTGAGGTGCGGTGTGCGGAGTGCGGTGTGCGGTGTGTGTGGTGCGAGCGGTCTTGTTTTGCTGATGCTGACGATCAGGAGCCCGGTCCACCCCGAGGTGGTCTCGGTCAAGCGCGTGATCGGGCTGGAGGGCGATGTGGTGCAGACGCGGCGGCCGTACCCGACGGCGTACGTGCGGGTGCCGGCCGGGCACGTGTGGGTGGAGGGCGATGCGGGCGAGGGCCGCAGCCTGGACAGCAACACGTACGGGCCCGTGTCGGTTGGCCTGATTACCGGGCGCCTGACGCACATCCTGCTGCCGCTGGACAAGGCCGGCCGGGTGCGGTGGTGGGAGCATCCGGCAGCGGAGCGGACGGCGGCCACGCCGGTGTAGCCACGCCGGTTTTCAGTGTGGTGGTTTACAAGAGGGCCGCGAGGCAATGTAAAGGCGACGATATCAAGGCTTTTTTTGTTTTGTTTTTTTTTTGTTTTTTTTTTTTCGTCAATCCCCCTCGCTACAGCGTCTCGTTTGGAAACATGGGGCAATGTGCAGTCTCACGCTTCTGGCATTGGCACGAGTCATCAAAGACGCATCCGCCATTTTGCAGTGGCTGCCGGGATAATACGACAGCACCTCGAGCGGAGCACGCGAGCCGAGTATGAGCCTCTTTTGAGGACACGCCTGCAGAACAAAGGCGGCCTGCGACTCCAACTAGACCGATGGAACCAGCGACAAGGGCTCCGCCGCTCACACCAAGGAAAGCACGACCCCGGGGATGTCGGCGATGACGCCTTGGCGCCCGCAAATGGCGCCAGCCACCCACTGGGCCGCAGCCCGATTAGTCCTCTTGCCCCGTCCAGCCCGCTGGCTCCTTCCTCGCCGCGCCGCCGTACGACAGGCCAAACCAGGATCGGCCCTGCCGTCTCCATCGCTGCCTGTCCGCCCTTTTTTTACCGTTCAATGGTCAGCCACGCGGAAGAAGCCGAGGCCGGCGTCTCTGCCGGCGTCTCTGCCGGCGTCTCTGCCGGCGTCTCTGCCGACGTCACTTTGGCCGGCGTCTCTGCCGCCGCCTCCAAACGCAGCAGCAGCCCCAGCCCGCCGGCCTCGCGGAAGCGCTTCAAGAGCATTGCCCAGCGGCCGGCGCTGCCACTGTCGGCCGGGCCGGCGCCGCCGGCTCCGCCCGTGCGGCCGCGGCTGGTCCAGAAAGCATCGCTGGTGGGTGTCCGGGCTGGTGCCGGACGCTCCGGGCTTGGAACGTGCTCGCCCCGCTAACTGACCGTCTCCTCCTCCAGGCTTGCGATACTTGTCGCCACAAAAAAGTCAAGTGCAGCGAGAGCCGGCCCGTCTGCGCGTACTGCACCCGGCACCGGTTCCGCTGCACATATCCCGACCAGCCGGGCGCCTTGTGCGTGTCCTCGTGTGTTTGTGCGCGTGCTGATGCTTTGGAGTTTTGAGACATCAGTTTTGATGCTTTGGAGTTTGGGAACTGATGTCTCTTTCCCCCAGAAATAACGAGAAGCTGGCCGCGCTGCTGGACCGCTTCACGCGCCTGGAACAGTCGCTCGAGTCGCTCAAGGAGGCCTTGCCGTCGCGCCAGGCCCAGCTGACGGAGGCGGCCATCAAAACGGCCAGCCTGGTCGGCCGCCGCATGTCGCTGTCGGGGTCCTCCGGCTACGATGCGGCGGCGGCGGCAACGGCGGCGGCAACGGCGGCGGCAACGGCGACGGCGGCAGCGGCGGCGGTGGCGGGTACAGCGGCCGTCCCCTCGGCGGCGGCCGGAGCCGTCCAGTTCTACCACACGCCGCCCAACACGCTGCCGGCCCGGAGCTCGGACGCCGGCGGCGACACGCTCGGCAGTCCGTCGGCCACCAGCGCCACGGCCGCCGGCTGCGGCTCCGGCTCCGGATTCGGCTCCGGATTCGGCTCCGGATTCGGCCCCGGCGCCGGCCCCGGCGCGCCGATCACGCACCTGCCGGCGTACGCCCCCCCGGCCTACCCCTTTGACCCCAAGACGGCAAAGTACCACAACACGACGCCGTTTGCGTGCGAAGAGGCGCGGGCGCCGCTGCCCAACATGCTGGCGCACGAGGCGCCGACGGAGACGCAGGACCTGATCCCGCACGTGGACGACTACATGCGGGCGGCCTACTCGGCCTACCCCATCATGTGCAAGACCAGCGCCTTTGAGACGGGCATCGCGGTCAAGCGCGGCGGCATGCACACAGACGTGCCCACATGCTACGCTCTGCTGATGGCCGCGCTGTCCAAGGCCTACAGCCGCCCGGCCGACGCCGCCAGCGGCCTGGCCGATTTCCAGGCGGCCAGCCAGATCCTCAGCCGCGTCGACGCCGACGACGCCGACGACAAGGACGACAAGGACGACAAGGACGACAAGGACGACGACGGCCGCGCCGGCCGCTCCAGCCTCGCCTACGTCGTCGTCCAGTTCCTCTCGTGCCTCTTTTTGCTCAAAAAGGGCCGCCTCATCAACTTTGCCATGGCCCTGCACGCCGCCTGCTCCGCGCTGTACGCCTTTATCCGCCGCGGCCAGGCCTCCTGCGCCGTCTACACGACCGCCGAGCGCAACACCATCAAGTCGACCTTTTGGGCCGCGCGCAACCTCGAGCGGTAGGCCCCCCCTTCTTAAACGACAAGAGCACTTTCGTGTCCTAACTGGCCCAGCGACCTCTGCTTTGAAATCGACGACACCTTTCCCCAGAGCTCGCTGTACCTGCTGGAGGACCACTTTGCCCTGCCGCTGGGCTGCGACATCACCCCCCACATGAGCGTGCCGCCGTCGATCCGCAACGAGATCATGCTGTCGCTGGCCGAGATGTCGCTGCGCGCCGTCCTCGCCCGCATCCTGGCCGCCCCGGGACACGCCCCGGGTGCCCCCAACACCGCCAACACCGCCAACACCGCCGCCGCCGGCCACCCCGCGCTCTCGCCGCTCTTCGCGGAGCTGCGCAGCCAGATCGACGAGTGGCTGTACTACCTGCCGAGCGTGCTGCAGTGGTCCGTCGAGCCGGCGCCGGCCCAGGGCGCGGCCCAGCCGCAGGCACCCGAGATGGCCCGCCTCAAGATGCTGTACTGGTTCGGCCGCTTCGCCCTGGTGCGGCCGCTGCTCGTCGACGTGCTCGGCAACCCGGCCCGCCCGCAGCCGCTGCAGACCTGGGCGCTGTTCCAGAACGGCCTGGTGGCCGCGGCCAAGATGCTCAAGGTGCTCCTGTGGGAGGACGCCGACGTGGATTTTCTCATGGGCAGCCGGTGCGTTTCTCTTTTCTTCTCCTTCTCTTCTCCTCTTCTCCTGCTCTTCTTCTCCTCTCCTTCTCTTCTCCTCTTTTCCTTCCTTTCTCCTCTTCTCCTTCTCTCTCTTCTCCTCTTCTCCTTCTCTCTTCTCCTCTTCTCCTTCTCTTCTCTTCTCCTCTACGCCTTCTCTTTCCTTCTCCTCTCTCTCTTCTCTAACTGCACAGCCTCATCTCTGCCATGGAGATTCTCAACGCCGCCGTGCGCCTACAGTGCGTGCCCGTCTGGGACGGCGAGCTGCCGGAAACGCTGCTGCGGTCCGCACACGACCTGCTGCAGCACACGCTGGCCACCCAGTCGGAGTGGATTGCCTGCAAGCTGTACAACATCCAGATTGCCAGGCCGTGACGGGCCGTGCAAGGTAGTCGAGGCAGATAGTGTAATTTGAAGGACTCATTTGAAGACAGTAAAAGTAGCGATCCGAACGGCCGAGACCCACTTGTATGATAAGTCAGCATTTTAACCCGCTCAATAAAAAACGCTGCGAGCTCTCTCTGGTGACGACGACGACGCCGACGACGACGACGCCGACGACGACGACAACGACGGCGACTGTCCATTGACACGCCTGCCCGCCCGCCACGCTTGCGCGCTCCTACCACGCCCTGGCCTCTCTCTCTGTGCGACGGGCACCCACCGAGCGTCCCAGCCCTCCCGCCACACTGCGACAAAAGCAGCTTTTTTTCTTTTTTTCTCTTGAAAGACTCACAAGGCACGAGTTCAAGGCAGTCCCCCACTGACGCTCGCTGCCAGCCACAAGTGCCGTCATTGAGCTACGACGTCTGCCTTTTTCTCTTCCTGCCTTGTCCCGACCGAACTGCGCCTCCCTCGACCATGGACCGGCGCTGGTGACGGTTGTCGACGGATCACGCTGCTGCCAGTAACGGGAGCGACTCACACGCACACGCACACACGGAGAGGGACACCATGGTGGCGGACGGCGCCGACGACTACGAGGGCCGGCCGCCCTACTTATATGTGAGGCTCACTCCGTCTCTCCCTTCTTTCCCCTCTGTCCTTTGACTCCCCTCCCCCTCTTCTCTTTGCTCCCCCCTCTTCCCTTTCTCCCCCCTCTTCTCTTTCTCCCCCACACTAACAACTCCAGTCGATGCTGGCCGGCGGCCTCGGCGGCACCAGCGGCGACATGCTGATGCACTCGCTCGACACGGTCAAGACGCGGCAGCAGGGCGACCCGCACATCCCGTCCAAGTACACCTCGCTCGGGTCGTCCTACTATACCATCCTGCGCCAGGAGGGCGTGCGGCGCGGCCTGTACGGCGGCTGGCTGCCGGCGCTGATGGGCTCGTTTCCCGGCACGGTCATCTTTTTCGGCACGTACGAGTTCAGCAAGCGCCACATGATTGACGCCGGCGTGCAGCCGCACATTGCGTATCTGGCCGGGGGTATGTGTGAGGGGGGAAAGGAGACAGATTTGACGTGACGGGGTGACGGGGTGAAAGGAGCCAGACTTGACATGACGGACGGCTGACAGGCAGGCTTCATGGGCGACCTGGCGGCGTCGGTGGTGTACGTGCCGTCCGAGGTGCTCAAGACGCGGCTGCAGCTGCAGGGCCGGTACCAGAACCCGCACTTTGAGTCGGGCTACAACTACCGCGGCACGGTGGACGCGGCGCGCACCATTGTGCGCCACGAGGGCGTCTCGGCGCTCTTCCACGGCTACAAGGCGACGCTCTACCGCGACCTGCCCTTTTCGGCGCTGCAGTTCATGTTCTGGGAGCAGGCGCAGTCGTGGGCGCGCCAGTGGCAGCAGAGCCGCGACACCGGCCTGCTGCTCGAGTTTCTGACCGGCGCCGGCGCCGGCGGCCTGGCCGGCGCCATCACCTGCCCGCTGGACGTGGTCAAGACGCGCCTGCAGACGCAGCTGAGCCCGGATGCGTCGGCCGGCGGCACGCTCCGGAACTGCGGCGGCGGCAGCGGCGGCAGCGGCGGCAGCGGCGGCAGCGGCGGCAGCGGTGTCAACAGCAGCAGCAGCAGCAGCAGCAGCAGCAGCAGCAGCAGCAACAGCCACCACCACACCACCACCTCCACACCCCCCCCCCAGAAGCGGCTCATCTCGACGTCGTCGCCGTCCACGCACACGCCGCGGCCCGGCGCCGTCAACCTCGAGACCTCGTCCGTCTACACGGGCCTGCGGCTCATCTACCGCACCGAGGGCGTCGGCGGCTGGTTCCGCGGCGTCGGCCCGCGCGTCGTGTGGACCAGCATCCAGAGCGGCTGCATGCTGCTGCTATACCAGACCATTCTGCGCAAGCTGGAGACGCTCTTTCCGGTGGCCGAGCCGGCGGGAGCGGCGGGAGCGGCGGGCCTGGAAGCCGGACCGGACGAGGCCGGCCAAGACAATGTACTATACGTGGATCAAAAGATGGAGGCTCAAAAGGAGGGAGAGCGGCGTCAGGCGGACTGGTTATAGACGGGCAATATACATCTTCTCTTTAGCAGTTCTGCAGCCTGTTTCGGAGATGGTTTCTCTTTTTTCTCCTTCTTTCTTATTGTCAATTTTTTTCTATTCCTATTCGCACTCTGTTTTTTATTCTCTCCTATTGTCTGTTCTCTCCTACTGTCTGTTCTCTCCTATTGCCTTTCTTTGTGGTCTCCCTGGCCGACTGCGGGCGCTTTACTCGCCTTACTAAGCCGCAAAGTCACACCACAGAAATGCATAATCTTTTTTTGCATCCTCCTCCTCCCACCTCGTTCTTACCTCGACTCTCAACAAGGGGAACCTCTGCAAGGCTTACGGGCGAATTCTGGTTGTGCACGGCGGCGTTGTTCTCGGCAATGGCGTCTAGGCCTCACAGCAGCCCATTGACGCCCTCTTGAACCTCTCTCATACTGCGGGCGGCCATGCCGGCAAAGCCGCCTCTCCCGGTGCCGTCGCGGGCGGCGATCCGGGCGCTGCGCGGGCTGGTCCTGGGCACGTCGTGCACGCTGGCGCTGGTGACGGAGGACCGGCGGCGGCGCATCCAGACGGCGCGCAGCGCCATCCGCAACGGCGACCGCATCCGCTCGGCGCGGCGGTACCACCCCACCACCGACGGCAGCGCGCCGGCCGGCGTGCTGGACGAGGAGCGCCGGGCGGCGGAGCCGGGCGCGGTTGCGGTCGCGTGGGAGGCGCCGCTGCCGCTGTCCCCAACGTCGGCACTAACATCGGCACCCCGGCCGCTGCTGCCGCTGCCGCTGCCGCTGTCACCAACGTCGGCACCAATGTCGGCACCAACGTCGGCACCAACATCGGCGCCCCGGCCGCTGCTGCCGCTGCCGCCGCCGCCGTCGCCGCGGCTGCCGCCGGCCCCGTCGCTGGCCGCGTCCGTGGACGGCTTCCTCCGGCGGCGGGGGCGGGCGCGGCCGGGCCCCACGACGCCCCGAGACACGGACCGGCCGCCCGATCGGCCGGCGGCGGCAGCCGCCCGCATAAGCGAGCTGCTCCGGCGGGCGGAGGCGGCGGCGGCGGCGGGCACGGCGCCCAGGCCGCACCTGGCGGCGGCCGCACAGACGCTGGCAGCGGCGGCCGAGGCCTCGGCCGTGTTTTCGCAGGGCGAGCTGCGGCCGCTCTGGGCGGCGTCGGCGGCGCTCTGCCGCGCGTGCCAGGCGGCCGGGCGCATGCAGCTGGCGCAGGACGTGTTGCGGGCGTTTGTGCGCAGCGGGCGCGTCGAGGAGGCGGCGTACTGGGCGCACCATCCGCTGCCCGTGGTGGCCTCGCGGATCCCGGGGCGCCGCCGCAGGGACACGACGACGACGACGGCGGCGGCGGCGACGGCGGCGACGGCGGCGACAACGCTCGCACACCTGCGCGACGCGGCCAGCCTGTTTCTGCCTGCGTTGGCGGAGGCGGGACGGCCCACGGAGACACCCACGGAGGCACCCACGGAGGCACCGGAGGCGCCGGCATCGCCGGACAGCACCCTCGCAGTGGGGCGGCAGCTGCTGGCGTGCGCGTTTGCGGTGCAGGACCAGGCGACCGTGGAGGGCGTGTACGACGGGCTGGCGCAGCGCGTGGCGGGCGACATGGGCGAGCTGACGGTCTGGTACCTGGACCAGCTGTGGCAGGCCGGGCAGTGCCGGCGCATGGTGGCGGTGTTTCTGCGGCGGCCGCCGGCGGCGGCGTCGCTGCCGGACCACGCCTTTTACCGGCTGGGCGACCGGCTGGTGGCGGCGGCGGTGCGGCTCGGCCACGCGCCCCAGGCGGCCGGCGCGCTGCTGCTGGGCCTGCTGGGCCTGCGGGCGGCCGCGCAGCAGCTGCGGACGTCCTGGGTGGCCGACCTGCTGTACGGCGCGTGGCAGCACTCGCGCGACTACGCGGCGACGGCGGCCGTGTTTGCGGCGGTCTGCGGCGGCGGCACTAAAACCACAGCCGCAGCCGCCGAGCAGGTGGTGTGGCACGCAGACGGCGCGTACCGCGTCATGGTGCAGATTGCGCTCGAGGCCGGGCAGGCGGCGCAGGCGCAGGGCCTTTTCGGCGAGCTGGTGGCGAGCCGGCCGGCGGCGGCGGGCGACATCCGGCTGCTGGGGCTGTTTGCGCTGGCCAAGGCCAAGGCGGGCGACTGGGCCGGGGTGCGGGCGGACTTTGAGGCCGGGGTGCGGGCGGGCGCGGGCGCGGACGCCGGCGCGGGCGCGGACGCCAGCCCGGCCTCGCGCGTGTTTGTGCCGATTGTCAAGGAGTACCTGGGCACGCACTCGATTGGCGAGACGGAGACGTTTATCAAGACGTACATGGACGAGCTCGGGGTGCGGGCGGGCGGGCCGCTGGTGACGCTGGTGGCGCAGGAGTACGGCGCGCTGCGGGAGCCGCGGGCGTTTGTGGCCTGGCTGGCGTTTTGTGCCGAGCGCGGCGTCGTGGTGGACGCGGCCTTTAGCAACGCCATCCTGCAGAGCTGCCGGCGCCACTGGAAGCTGCGCTTCCGCGAGCTGCGCGCGCTGTACCGCCGGCTGTGCCAGCTCAGCCCGCGCTTTGCCGACAAGGTCACGCACAACATTCTGGCGCACGCCGCCATCTCCGAGGGGAGGCGCGGCGATGTCGTTGGCGCTGTCGCCGGGGCGGGGGCGGGGGTCGGAGTTGGAGCCGGAGTTGGAACCGGGGCCGGGACCGGGTCTGGGTCTGGGTCTGGGTCGGGGTCCGGGGCCGGAACCAGGACCGGGCCCGGAACCAGAACCGGAACCGGAACCGGAGCCAGAGCCGGGCCCGGGGCCTGGGGGCCGGGCCGGCACCTCACAGACGAAAACGACGTCTACGTGGCGATGCGACAGGCGTTTGCGCTCGGGCAGCCGCGCCGGACGGTGCGCCTGTACCAGCAGGCGGTGCGCGGCGGCCTGGCGGCGAGCGAAAAGTGCCTGAAGCTGGCGGTGGCGGCGGCGGTGCAGGTGCCGGGGCCGGGGCTGGGGCTGGGGTCGGGGTCGAGGCCGGGGTCGAGGCCGGAGACGGCGGCCGCGGCGCCGGCGGAGGCGCCCGGGGTGCACGCGGCCGTGCGGCTGCTGCAGGCGGCGCGCGCGGCGGGCCAGAACATCGACTCGGCCGCGGCCTACCTGGCCATGGCCTACATGGACGCGGTGGGGCGCCGTGCCGACGTGCCGACGGCGGTGCGGAGCATATTCCAGCAGCTGGCGCAGCACCAGATCGGCGTCTCGGACCTGGCGCTGAACCGCGCCGCCTTCCACCTGGCCCGGTCCGGGCACATGCGCGGGGCCGTGGCCCTGGCGCTCGCGGCCGCGGATGTCGCCGGCTGCCCGGCGGCGGCGGCGGGCGGCACCGGAGTCGGCACCGGAGTCGGCACCGGGGCCGGGGTCGGGCCCGGCCCGGGCCTGCGCGGGCGGCCCGGCTACAATGTGTGGAACTTTTGCGTGCTGGTGACGGCATATGCACGGCTGGCCGACGCAGAGGGCCTGCACATGGCGGCCGAGGGCGCGGCGGCGAGCGGCGTGCTGCGCGAGCGCCTGGCCTTGCGCGTGCTGAAGCAGGCTGCGCAGCGGCTGCGCAAGTCCGGCGACACGCCCGACGTGCAGCGCGCGCGCGCCGCCGTGGCCCTGGCCCTGGGCGCCGCGCGCGCCGCACGCGCCCGGCTGGCCGCCGAGCAGCGCGAGGTGCCGGCGGCCGCGCTCGAGATTATGCGGCAGGCGGCCGGCGCCGGGCCGGGGCCGGCGCCGGGGCCGGGACCGGGGCCGGGGCGGCGTCCGGCGGCAGCGGATTCACCGGCAGTAGAAGATCCACCAGCGGCAGCGGATACGCCGACCACGGCCGCCGCCGCCGCGCAGATCAGCGCGGCGCTGCCCCTGGCGGCGGGCTCGCCCAGAGTGGAGGCCCAAACGTGAGCCGACCTTCGTACGAGTTTAGGCGCCGGAAATGAAAAAAAACCAGACTAGCCTTACGTGGCCTGACATGTGAAATTTTAGCCACGCAGAGGGCGCGGCGCGCTCACCGCCTAAAAAGTGGCGCGATCGGCCGAAGCGTTGGGGCGGCCGCCAGGCCACTGCACGATTCTGGAACGATTTGGCGTTTTTGTCCGACCACGGCCTCCCCTATTTGCTGCTTAAGACTCGGACGTCGCCAGGATTGCTCGTCTTGTCGGCAGCGTCTCGTCTTGTTTCGTCTTTGTCTTTGTCTTTGTCTTTGTCTTCGTCTTCGTCTCGTCTTCCTCGTCTTCCTCGTCTCGTCTTCCTCGGCTTCCTCGTCTTCCTCGTCTTCCTCGTCTTCCTCGACTTCTAATCCTTCATCTTTTAATCCCACTTCGACCCCCTACACCCCATGGCCGACGACGTCCGCCGCGAGCGCCGCGAGCGCTTCCACGAGGCCGACGTGGTGGTGGTGGGCGCGGGCGTGCTGGGCTGCGCGCTGGCCCACGCCCTGGCCGACCAGGGCCGCAGCGTGCTGCTGCTGGAGCGCTGGCTGCGCGAGCCGGACCGCATCGTTGGCGAGCTGATGCAGCCGGGCGGCGTGGCGGCGCTGCGCCAGCTGGGCCTGGCCGACTGCCTCGACGGCATCGACGCCGTCGCCTGCCACGGCTACCGCATCGCCTACGACGGCGACGACGTCGTGCTGCCCTACCCGGCCATTGACGCCGCCGGCCACGCCGCCTTTGTGCCCGCCGAAAAAGACGCGCCGGCTGGCCAAGACGCGGCTTCCGAGCTTGCCCCCTCCCCCCCCCCCTACGGCCTCAGCTTCCACCACGGCCGCTTCATCACCCAGCTGCGCCGCCGCTGCCTGGCCCACCCCAACATTACCGTCGTCGAGACCGAGGTGACGGCGCTGATCCGCAGCAGCCAGCAGCCGGAAGAGGTGCTGGGCGTGGAAGCGCGGACCTCGGCCGAAAAGAGCGAATCCGGACCCACTCCGGCCGAAAAGACGGAATCCGGACCCACCGCCGAAAAGACAAAATCCGACTGCTTCTTCGGCCAGCTCACGATCGTGGCCGACGGCTACGCCTCGCGCTTCCGCGGCGACGTGCTCGGCAGCCGCCCCGAGGTGCGGTCCAAGTTCTACGCGCTCGAGCTGCGCGACTGCCCGCTGGCGCCGGCCGGCTACGGCCACGTCATCCTGGGCTCGGGCGCCTACCCGGTGCTGCTGTACCAGATCGGCAGCCACGAGACGCGCGTGCTGGTCGACGTGCCGCTGGGCCTGCCGGCCGCCGCGCCGGCCGCCGGCGGCGTGCGCGGCTACCTGCGCGACGTCGTGCTGCCGGGCCTGCCGCCCGCCGCCCGCCCCAGCTTCGCCGCCGCGCTCGCCGAGGGCGCCGCCACCCAGCGCATCCCGCGCAGCATGCCCAACTCGTGGCTGCCGCCGCCGCCGCGCGCCGCCCTGGTCCGCGCCGCCCGCTCCGGCGTCGTGCTGCTCGGCGACGCCTACAACATGCGCCACCCCCTCACCGGCGGCGGCATGACCGTCGCCCTCAACGACGCCGTCGCCGTCGCCGCCCTGCTGCACCCCGCCCGTCTGCCCAGCCTCGGTGACCACGCCGCCGTCGCCGCCGCCCTCGGCCGCTTCCACTGGCAGCGCAAGCGCCTCACCGCCATCATCAACGTCCTCGCCCAGGCCCTCTACGCCCTCTTCGCCGCCGACGCCCGCCCCCAGCGCGTCCTCCGCCGCGGCTGCTTCGAGTACTTCCGCCGCGGCTACGCCGCCGAGCCCATGGGCCTGCTCGCCGGCCTCCTCCACCGCCCCCTCCTGCTCGCCTACCACTTCTTCAGCGTCGCCATGCTCGCCATCCGCCTGCACATGCTCGACGTCGTCTGCGCCCGCCAACCCAAGTCTGCACCCCCCTCCTCTCGCTCCCTCGGGGGGCCCCTCGCCCTCGTCCTCGCCGTCTTGCGCATCCCCCTCGCCATCATCGACGCCATCCTCATCCTCTGGACCGCCAGCGTCGTCTTCCTGCCCGTCTTCTGGCGCGAGCTGCGCTAGCCTTTTCCGCGTTAGCGCGAGCTGCGCTAGCCTTTTCCGCGTTAGCGCGAGCTGCGCTAGCCTTTTCCGCGTTAGCGCGGGCTGCGCTAGCCTTGTCCGCTTAGCGCGAGCTGCGCTGGCCTTGTCCGCTACAGCGCTTACAGTGTATCACCTTTAATGATATCCACCCTTTAGAATACTTTAATGAATATCTTTTCAATATGCCTGCATCAGGAGTTTGCAAGGCAAAGAATATCCTTGAGAGTATCCCCAAGATATCCCTAATATCCCCAAGATATCCTTCAATACGGATAGAACATCCGTAATCACTCGCATTCTATCTCATCGGTCCTCGTCCGGCCCCGCTCCGCCCGGCCCGGCCGCCATGGCCGCCTTGAGCGACGCCGACGTCAGGTTGATGGAAATCTTCTTGCCGGGCCTTGCCGAGCCGCGCCCCGTGTCCATTCCCGTGCCCGTGCCCGTTCCTGTTCCCTTGCTTGCGCCGCCTGTGCCCTTGCCCGATCCGTTGCCGGTTCCGTTGCCGGTTCCGTTGCCGGTTCCGTTGCCGGTTCCGTTGCCGGTTCCGTTGCCGGTTCCGTTGCCGGTTCCGTTCCCGCTTCCTGTCCCTGCTCTTGTCCCCGCGCCCGAGCTGCCGTAACTCTGGCTCTGGCTCTGGCTCTGGCTCTGGCTCTGGCTCTTGCTCTTGCGCAGCAGCCCTGCCGACGCCACCGCCGCTCCGCCGTTCATGCTCGACGACTGGCTGTTGCGCCGCTTGCTCTGCACCAACAGCTTCTCCAGCTCGTCCTCCTCGTCCTCCTCGCGCCGCCGCTTCTCCGAGATCCGCTCCGGTGGCCGCCCGCTGAGCATCGCCGCCCGTGTCCTCGCACCGGCAAGTTCGCTCGCCGTCGTCGTTGCCGCCGCCGCCGCTGCCGTCGCCGCTGCTTCTCCTACGGCGGCCTCTTCTTCTTCGTCCTCGCCGTCCGAGATCGCAGTGTCGTCGTCGTCGTCGTCGTTGTCGTCCAGCCCGGCCTTGGCCGAAGCTTCGCCCGCCACCGCGCCGACGCCTTCGCTGTCGTCCAGCTCTTCTTCCTCCTCCTCCTCCTCCTCGTCCGACGTGTAATCCACCAGCTGCTTCAGCGCCGGCGACTCGCTGTTTGGCCGCGTCGTCGTCGCCGGCGACGGTCTCCGCAGGCCGTCGTCGTCGTCGTCCGACCCCGTCCAGTACGCGTCCTCGTCCGGGTCCATCGCCAGCGGCTCCGACACGCCTCGCTGCGCCCCATGCGCCGCCGCCACCAGCCGCGACCCTGACGGCCCGCCACCGCCGCCCAGGGCGTCGCTGTGTGACTGCTCCGCCGTCGCCGCCCCTCCGTGCCCGTTTTGGGACATGGCCAGCGGGTTCTGCCGCGCTACATTCTGCGGCTGCTTTCCGCTCAGCAGGTTGCGAAACGTCGGCATGTAGCTGAGCGCCTGCAGCCGGTCGCGGTACGCCTCCACCAGGTGCTTGTTCAGCTCGCCCAGGTCTTCCTTGGCGAAAAAGTCGAAAAACTCGAGGCACGCAGAGCACAGCAGGTTGTCACGCGGCAGGATCCGCTCCAGCAGGTCGAAAATCGGCTCAATCAGCCGCTTCTCCATAATGTGGTGTGCATAGAACTCGTCCCGTGTCGCCGCCAGCTGCCGGAAGAACCGGACGGCCACTGGAGGTCAGTAAAAGAGGGGAGAGGAGAGAAGAGAACAGAAAAGGGAGAGAGAGAGAGAGAACGCATACCTAGCTGGAGGTGGTTTATGCGGCAGCCCAGCAGCTGGACAAAGCGCAGGGCCAGGTTGTGCTGCAGCATAAAGTACTTGCACTGCGGCTGGTGCTGCCGGATGAAGAAGCAGAGAATGTCGTTGAGGCAGCTGTAGATGCCGTCATTGACCACCGAAAAGCGCAGCTCCGTCTGGCTCTCCAGGTCAATCAGCGGCTTGAACAGCCGCGGCGCCGACCGCTCGTAAAAGTTGGTCAGAAAGAACACCTGCTGCGGGTCGGCCTGAGGCTGCTGTTGTTGTTGTTGTTGTTGTTGTTGTGCCATTCCCGGCTGCCGTGAGCGCTGCACCGCGTCGCCGCCGGCCTTGGCTCCGCCGTTTGCGCCGCCGCCGCCGCCGCCGCCGTTGCCGTTGCCGTTCTCCATGGCCAGCTGCTGCTGCTGCGACGGCAGCACCGGGTCCAGCAGCACCTTGATGGCATCCACCACCTGCGACTTGATGCCCAGGTCGACCTCGACCAGCAAGAGGTCGATCAGCGTGTCCGTCAGCTGCGGCTGGTGGTCGTTCATCTGCCGGTACACCGTCTGCCGCACCATCTGCGGGTCGTGGTCGATCATGGACACCAGGATGTCGGTGGCGCCCACGCGCACGGCCACGTCCGGGTTGCGCAGGCCAAAGTTGACCACGTGCAGCAGGCCGTGCGACAAGAAGTTGTTGTACAGCGTGGCCCGCGCCGGCGGCTGCAGGTTCTTGGCAATGGCACAGCACTGCTGGATGAAGAGCACGGCCTGCTTCTTGCGCAGCATGGCCTCGGCCGGGTCGTTAAAGATGCCAAACAGGTCGCCCAAAAAGCCCGCGTCGTTCTGCAGGTGCTGCACAATGTCGACCTGGTTGAAAAAGATGAGCGACGTCAGCACCGAAAAGGTCGGGTCGTCCAGGATGCGCGCCAGCACCACGTCCTTGAGGTACTGCAGCCGGTACGTCTGGTGGATCTTGTTGCGGATCTCGTCGTCCTGGATGCGGATCACCTCCTTGTAGCGGCCCTGCTGGCCGAGCCACTGCCGGTGGTTGGCCTTGTGGCTGGGGAAGTCGGGGTCGTACTCGAGCGCGCCCACCACGCCCAGCACGCACTCGTCCGACACGGCGTGCTCGATGATGCTCGTGTCGTTGAGCAGCAGGATGATCTTGACAATGTTGCACAGGTGGTGCAGGTCCGGCAGGCTCTCCAGGTCTTCCGCCACGCTGACCAGCGGGATCAGCTTGCGGATGTATTCCTCCGACATGATGCAGCGCGCCAGGGCGTCGCGGCCCGCCGCCGACGCGCTCAGCATGCGCATGCTGCTCTCCAGCTCCTGCAGCGAGCCAATCTCCGCCGGCGGCAGCGTGATCGTCGGCGGCATCTCCATGGCCATGTCGTCCGAGAGGTTATCGTCGGCCATGACAACGCCCAGGGCTTGCTGGATCGTGCTGATAAAGGTCCTGGAGGGTTTGGTCAGAAGGGTCGAGACAGATGGAAAAGAAACAGTACCCTGCCGGCTTACCATATCAGCAGGCATCCTTCGGCTTCCTGGAAGCTCAGCGCCATGTCCATGCCCGTCGTCGGGTCCGTCCATACAATCAGGGTATCTGTGAGCAGCATCGGTCAGCACGGCCACGCCTCGTCCAGACACGCCCACCAGAACGGGCGTGCTTGCCTTGTTGTCGTTGGAAGCCGTCTTCTCTGCTGATGCGTGTGCGCAAGAGCAGCCGCTCCGGCTCCTCCTCCGACTCGACAATCACCCGCGGCTCCTTGCCATCGGGGTCGTCGGACTGTGTTGTCAGCTTGGTGGTCGGCAGCAAGGCAATCTGACGGGAGGAACGCGATCCAGCCAAACACAAACGAGAACGCGATCGGCCAAACACAAACGAGAACGCGATCGGCCAGACACAAACGAGAACAAACGCACCGTCACATAGGCGGCGGAACAGAAGCCAGTGCCCCGGTCGAACCAGTCGTTGTTACGGAGCTCGTAGACCTTGACACGCTTGCGGTCCGGCGGCTGATGAGGCACGGGCTGTGCCATCATCGCGGTGTTGTGCTGCCCCTCGGCCTCGGCGGCGGGGGGGAGGTCGTGGGCAAGGACCCGGTGCGGCTGATGCGCCAGAGGCGACAACGCGGTCTGCACAACCGTGATAGTCGCCACGATGCCGGGCGAGGAACGCAGACACGCGCACGCGCGCCAGGGCCTGGTCGCGACGCGGGATGGGCGCGAGAGGAGAGGAAAAGTAGCGAGAGCCGCGGGGCCGGAATGCGAAAGGAGGGGGAGGGGAGGGGGAGGGGTCGGACCGGGACGGGAGCCAGACTCGGCCGACGCTCAGAGCACGTCGCGTTCCGAAGCTTCGCGGAGGAAGGAGAGGTGATTCGCGGGAGCGGGGGCCGCAGACACGGCGCAGGATGAATATAGCGGTCGGCAGGATTCGGTCGGAACTTGTCGCGTGAGAAGCGCGACCGGGGAAAAAGAGAGAGCGGGGAGAGGGGGGGGGGGGGGGGAGAGAGAGGTCGTTGGGCGCGAAGACGGCCGAGCGGAGGCGACAGGGAGAGACCCGCAGCCCAAAAAGTCAACGTGGCGGCGGGAGGAGGCGGGAAGCGCTTTGCGTCGAAGCGGAGATGAAGCCGAAACGATTCGGGGACACGCGAAGACGAGCGGCAGGGGGGGGGAGGGGGGGAGATGGAAAAGATGACGAGTCGCGGCGCCTGAGCAGATCGAGCCCGACCGAAGAAGACGAGAAGGGCGAGAGGGCGAGAGAGAAGTCGAAGAGCGAAAATCCGCAAGGCGGAAAAGCGGAAAAGCGAAAAGCGAAGAGCGCGAAAAGAGAGAGGGAAAGAAGAAGAAGGGAAAAAAAAAAAGAAAAAACGGCCAAAAGCAGCAACAAAGGCGGGCTTGCTGTCAAAAAAAAAGATTACTGAAACAGCCGCGACAGAAAAGATGCCCTCGACAGCGCGCGGGTTTGCCCGTGGCCGGATGCTGCTGCTGCGACGGTTCCTTGGGCTGCTGGCAGGAAGTCGTTGTGTCGGGCAACAAAAAGAAACGCGGCGCGCAACGGGGCTGTGGGCAAAAAAGGAGAGTCGGGGCGATGCGGCCGGAGAAGGGGGGCGAGAAAATAACAGGCAGTAGCAGTAGGCAGGCAGGCAGTAGGCAGGCAGGCCAGGCAGGCTGGGGAGCGGGCAGGGCAGGCGCCGGGCGGTGGTGGTGGCGACAGCGGGCTGCCGGGGGGGGCCCAACGCCCATTATCTCTCCTTACATAACGCTAAAAACCGGGATAACGCCCGCCGCGCAGCCAACTAACGGGCCCAGCCACTGGCCACGCGCCCACCAATGGCGACAGCGCGCGCCCTCGCATACACCGCCAACTGACGTAATCACGGTCGGCCCAGCCTTGTCCTTTGCTGGAGATCTAGTGCCTTCACTGCAGCCATCAGCAACGGATGGAATACATCGAGGCAGCAAGCTGCAGCAAGCTTGTTTTCCCGTATCGTGTCAAGCCGCTTTCTGGATTTTGCCCTTTGCAAAGAAATTTCGGACAAGGCCTCAAGCTACTGGGCAACGTTCGTCCCTTTATACAACACCTGCTTTGCGAGACGGATTGGCTGTAATGAGTGTATAAGACTAAAGGCGTTTTCTCCAAGGCTTGGGGGGGTTGTTTGCTCTGACAGCAACCTGCTCTGGGCCCCATGTTAGCGAGTCGTTTTCTCGGCTGGTTCGTGAGTTTGAAGCTTCTGGAACATCTCCATGGCCGTACGATTGACGATAGTCGGCCTTGGCGCTTCCTTTGCCATCCATATTGCTTCCTCGGAGGAACCTGCCATCAAGGCTGCCTCAACAGCAGGAACCGGAGTGATGGCAAAGGACTGTCCAAACAGTAGCTCACACCTCGCCGCCCCGGCGGCTATAAGTAGGAGGTGGAAGGAAAAATGATCGCCTTCTGCTACGTACCGACGAGTCGCGGACTAGAGACAAGAGAGAGAGAAAAAGCAGCATAAAGCCAGGTAGGCGAGCCCAAAATACCAGGGCAGGACGAGCTCGTATCTTACAACTCACGCTTCGGCCCGTCTTGCAAGCTCGCCCAGACGTTCATGTACCTTCTCCGCAGAGTTCATGAAACAGCGAGTGGGCAGATGGGGCGAAGCTTGAGCCAGGCCGGCCCCATGCATGTTCCCGGCTGCACCGCAGCCGCAGCAGCAGCATGGGTGCATTCCACAGCTGCAAGATATACAATACGGGCAGCGAGCAGAGAGGCACGCAAAGAGCCCGCAAAGAAAGAGCCCTGCCACGGGAGAACGGATGCGCACAATGTGCACACGCATCTTGTTCGTACGCACGACTTCATTTGCGCCGGGGTGGAGAGCTCAGGGTAGCACCGGCAAGGATTGTCCGCAGAGTCCCAATATTGGCCGTGCCAGGATGCGAGGACGATCCATGCAGAAGACGCTTGTGATACGCCCTGGCCGTTTGCCGCACTCCAACGACGAGACAATGGCTGGACGGCCTCGTGGGTGGCGGCGGCCCCGGCTGCTGTGAAGAGAAGGCGGAACCGATGTGACCGTCTCCGGCCTTGCATGACGAGGATGCATGGGCAGAAGAGAGACAATCAGTAGCACATACACATACGAGACAGGGCGCAGACGAGTCAGGGTCGGCTGCGCTGGAAGGAGATTGCGTAATCACTGGACGCTTTCCAGGGGTTGGTGACAAACCGACGAGATCAAAGCACGGCGTTTCAGCGACGGAGACGGCGTCCCCCCATGATTGGCCGGTGAGAGAGAGATAGGGGGAGGGGTGCGGGAAAAAAAAATAAAATAAAATAAAAGCACCGGAGCTGACGTGCTGCAACCCCGCGGGTTGGCCTACTAGTGAGTATCTTACAGAGTGTGATTCGACTCAAAAGTAGAGGAGGATCCCTTTCCCCCCGATTCTTTAGCCGACTCGATAATACGCCCAGGCCCGTGCCAAGCCGGAGAGAGAGAGTCCAGTTGTATTCCGTGCAGCACACCAGGACCAGCCCGTGGGCGCACAGCGCACACAGGGGTGGCCTATAATTAGCAGCGCCACGGTGCACGAGCTGGCGATATGGGCCGTCTGGCAAGACAGCCGCGGTAAACGCAGAGAGAGAGGCATACGGCCGCGTTCCAGGCCGGCCTCGGCGCGGCCACGCTGAGCTGGAAGCCGTTGTCCGTCGGGCCCTGCGGCGTGTGGCATATTGGCTGGGTTGGCCATTTGTGGTGTCGTTGCAAGCTGAGATGCCGTCCGAGGTCCGAGATGTCGTCAAGATGCTGTCCTCAACCGGGTAGCCCAACCCAGTGCTGCTGCTGCTGCTGCTGCTGCTGCTGCTGCTTCTTGTCCCGCGTGTTCCCTCAAAAGCCGGCGAGAAAGGTCCCGCGTGTTCCCTCAGAAGCCGGCGAGAAAGGGGGCTCGGAGAATCGCAAAGAAGCCGAAGAGCGCTGCAGTCCAATTCCATGGCTGTGATCGCCGCGCCGGGATGCAGCCCTTCTAGGCGATCTGCTCCGACTTTTGCCCACCCCCCCCCCCTCCCCTGGCCCTCTCCCTCCCCGACACCAGGCCGCTCCTTTCATTCCCTGGTGCTCTCTCTCTCTCGGCTGGACCGCCTGAGAAACTGGACTCCGCCTCTTGGAACTGGACCATCCGATGGACATCAAGGCGTCATCATCTATGGAAGCCCAGACCCGGGTCGGACAAAGTCCAGACGAGAGCACCGCGCTACTGCAAGCCTCTTCCGTTTGCGCGTGGACGGGCCCCTAGTGGCGGTAGATGTCGTTCCGACTCGTACAAGGTGCAGCAATTAGAGCGAAACGAGACGGCGCCATCCCTGGTCTCAGGCAGCAGGAGGCGGGTGCCACGAAACAATCGACAAACGACAGGCAAGGGAGGCCCTGCAGAGAGAGGAGAAACGGCAAAAAGTTTGCCAACAGGTTGCAGAGAGTGGCTCGTGCCCCCCCCCCCTCGAGCAAAAAGCACGCCAGTGGTTTTTTTTTTGTGCCGGTGCGTTTTGGACAGATCAAGGTAAAACAAACTAGAGGCCAAAAGTGGAGGCCAGGGCCGATCGTTTTGCTTCGCCTGCCGGCCCCCCTAAACTCGTAAACGTAGCGGGCTGTGCTCGGTAGGAGGGTAGGGAGAGGGACACTTGGCGGGCTGGCGGGTATCGCAGGGCACCCACGCCTGCGCTCCACGGCCAGAGTATTAGCACCCAATCGCGGCCCGTTTCCCTGCTCGTTGCAAACTTGCTAGCGCACAGGTACGAGAGCTAAAACAGCGTAGGGTGCAGTAGTGCTCTTTCTCCGACATCGTCTCGAATGAAACGCGAGAAAGGACAGGTGACGATTGAACGAGGCCGCAGTGCCGGGTGGTCCTGTCCTGGAAACGAAGAGCATGTACGAGTAGAGGCAGAGAGACAGAAGAGGCATCAAGCTCCGAAAATGAGGTCAAGACAGCTCAATTGTTACACCATACACACACGCTTGTATTGCAGAGCTGAGGAAGGAACAAGGGGAAACAAAACGAACCAAAGAAGAAACACCCACCGCCCCTTCCCCATACTCCGTGCTCGTGCATACCGCCTCGCATCGAAAGTTTGTACAAAGTACTCCCCTCCGTATACTACACACCCCCCCCCCCCCCTTTACTACGTATTACACCCAAGATACATGCATCCCCTGCTCCTGCCCAGATCTCTCACACAGACTTTGTATCATGTCCCTCATCAGGTCCCTCCTTTCATAACCAGCACTGCCCGCCTTCGACCCCCGAGTTCGTTTTAGGTTTTTTTTTTTTCCTTCCACTTTGTATTCCCCTGCTTTTCTGTTCCCTCGTTCTTGCCCTCTCTTTTTTTCTTTCTTCTGCAACCAACATCCCTCACGACATCTGCCTTGCGCCTTCTCGGTTTGCGCAGTCCTTCGCTTGCTCTTTGCTTCTACACCCACCACCGCACTCGCTCGTTGCGCGCCCCCCCCCCCCCCCTTCTTTCCTCCTTCCCCCCCCCCCCTCCCCTCCTCCCCTCCGCCTAACGCTACAAGGCGCGTAAAGTCCCGCCTTGCCATTCTCATTCCTCACTTTTCGCACTCTACCACACACGACTGTCATCTCTTCTACCTGACTGTCCCATTGCCGCGCGACACCGCGCACCCGTTTGCTGCAGGCAGGCCCCAACGTCTCTGGCGATCCTTGCCGAATCACACACAACACTATACTACTACTACTACTACTACTACAATCTCAGCACCACCACCATACAATCCGATTCTCAAAAGGAAGGCACATTCGAACACGGCTCCGCCGAAACACGCGCGCTCCTACCCTCCTCCGCCAGCTTGCCGGCGCTTCCTCGCCATTAAAGGGTCCACATTCCCTAGTGGCAGTGGCAGCAGGGGCAAAACTTGACTTGGCGCCTTGTGGTGTGTGCAAACGCCCGCAGCTCTGCTTTGCTTCCTTGGGCAGGCACCATCGCTGCGTGCCCAATCACCAAAAGCAGGCTTTTCGTGCTTGCCGTGTGTCTTTTCTTGTCAATATCTCGACGCTCTTTCTCGCGCACAGCCTCGGCCGCCTCTCCTTCGTTTTCTCCACGTTTCCTCGACGGCCTCCCAGTGAACCACTTCTACACGGCCCACGGCACACGGCACGCAATTCCAGCCGGGCCTCCGAGAGCGCCCTCTCTTCGCGCGTCCCGCGAACCCGCCCGCTAATAGCACCAAAATAACAGACATCACGCTGCATTGCTCAAAACGCCCTGGCTTTACCCGCCCATCCATCCGTCCATCCACCTTGTCCCGCCACCCGGCTTTTCCTGGCTTCTCTAGTCGCTTCTCCTGAATCCGATACGGGGGTCTAGCTTCTCTCTGCAATCCTGCTCCCCTGGCCTTTTTGCCTGGCTCGCTCTCTCTCTCTTTCTCGCTCTCTCTCGCTCTCTCTCTCTCTCTCCGACTCCCACTGGGCCTGTTCTGCTTGTTTGCTTTTGCGAGCTTTTTCTCCTTTTTTTTCGCATTTCGCATTTCGCATCTCGCCTCTCTCAATCCGCCATTTTTCCCGGCCTCCTCACCATGAGTGCCGCCATCGCCATGGCCCCTTCACCGGCTCCTCACGACCGCCCGACCTACAGCTCCAACGCCAGCTCCACCACGGCCCCAGCGCCCCCCTCGACGACGTCTGCATCTGCTGCCGAGTTGTCTGCTGCTGCCGCCGCTGTTGCTGTCGTGTCTTCTCCTGTCGCCCAGAGATCTATCGCCATGGCTGCCACCCCCGTCGCCCCAGCACAGCGGTCCGACAGCCGCAGCCCTCGCGGCGGCCCTCACAGCACCGCACAGCGCTCATCTCCCCCCAGCGCGTAAGTCTTGTTGCTCCTGCCGCGTTCCCACCATGTTTTGCTGTCAAATTGAAGAAGGAGGAAAAAAGAGAAGGGGAAAAAAATTCAGATGGGACGCGTGACAACCATCTGGGTCCCGGCATTTTTGATCATGCCCCCCCCCCCCCCCTTGATCATACTTTGGATTGCGCCCCTATCTAACAAGCGAATTTTTTTATTACAGATCAAAAAACCCTGCTCCTCCCAAGATTGTGGTCAAGCAAGAACCTGGATCGCCCGAACCTACCGGTCGCCACCGGCCGCGACGACTCGACCTCTCCAAAGGCGCGGCCGCCACCGCCTCTCCCAATACCACGCGCCCCTTGACGGCAAGGGACGGCCTCGGCATCCAGGAGGTTGGCTTGGCCTGCCTCTCGCCCGGCTTCGTCACCCATGACCCCGCGATGAAGGAACAGCTGCAGCGGAGCATGTCGGTGCGCGACCAGCAACGCCACATCATCGAGGCCCGCCTCCAGCAGCAGTCCGCCAAGGGCGACGGCAGCATGGACCTGTCAAGTCGAGACAAGGACCTCTCTGGTTTTGCCGCCAAGACACCGGGCATGTCGCGTCGCAACAAGGCCCCGCCGGGCCTCAGCATTGTCGCGCCCTCGCACGAAACCTTTGCCCACGAGCGCGTCATCCAATCCGCCCCCTTGGGCCAGACCTTTACCGGCATGCACAACCCTCACCCGCTGACCCGCCACATCACAAACCAGCCGTCCAAGCTGTCCAACACCTCGCACATTCACCATATGCCCGCCAACCAGACAAACAACCGCCTGCCCCCCATTGCCGATGTCTTTGGCCAGGGCCTTTCGGCCCACCCAGAGTCTGCTGGCCATTCTCTGTACGCACAGCACAGCAATTCCCGAGGCCCATTGACGTCGCCCGGCCACCCTCCGCCCATGTCCCATCCGCCACCGCCGCCGCCGCCGCACCACCAGCACCACCAGCACCACCAGCTTCACCAGCAGCAGCAGCAGCAGCAACAGCAGCCGCAACCGCAGCCGCAGCCACAACCGCAGCAAGCCCCGCTGTCTGCGCGCCCCCCACAAGAGTACCGTTCTGCGGAAGAGGCGCAGGTAGAGCTGGCTGGTGGCCGCCCCGAGCTGCTTCCCAAGCTTGTCCACTACGGCGGCCACCAACCGCCAACGCCGCCGTCTCCGCAGCCCGGCTATGCGTCCCGGAACCCAGATGGCGCCACCCGCAGCACGAGCAGAAGGCGAACCCGTGCCGAGTACGAAGAGGGCGGGAGCCCGCCTCTTGCAAACAGCCGCCCTACGCAGCGCCGGGGCCCATTCGGCGAGGGCCGTGATAGCCCGGAAACGCAACGGCAAAAGCGGGAAGAGTTCTTGCGCCTCTGTGAGCGCGCCTGGGACTTGTTCCACTCATGACCTGGTTCCAGCAACGCGTTTGGGGGTTTTTTTTTTTAGAGTCGGGGCTGTTACGTGAAAGCAACCCATGGCATTTCACGCTCCGGGAACGGTCGTCATCAGTTTGACCTTTGACCATTTCGCAGGCCGTATATTCAACAGAGCAATCTTTGACGAAATATAGCTATTGTCTATAATTGGGCAGGCGGCAACTGGGTACTGGAAAGGAATCTACTAATGTTTTTGTGTGCCGCAACACCAACTTCCTCTGTTTTGGCTTATCGGGTTGGGACCAGGAGATGAACCCATGGCTACGGTCATGCGCAAATTTTTGATGAAACGGACATTATATAGGATTGATGGGAAAGAAAGGCCTAGGGCACAGCCGGCAGCAAGGCAATAGTTGGCTTTTTGTGTGTTGGGGTTTTTTTTGTTTTTGTTTTTTTTTTTGTTTTGCCATGCAGAAACTCTAACCTCTACCCTGGATGTTCTTGCTGAGTTCCCCCCCCTTTATTTCCCCTTTCTTCTGCTTTGCCATCCTTCTTTTCCCTCTTTTGGGCATTTACGCCTCTCCACGCGGAGAGATACATATATACTCTTTGATTTGTGTGGTTTTTGATCTGATTGTTTTTTAAAGCGATTTATGCCTTCTGATTGATTCCCTATGTATTTTCTCTCCCCCTCTTTCCGTACAGCTTCACAGCAGGTTATCCGCAGCTCTCACCATGAGTCGTTGCAAAAAGTAGATGAATCTGGTCCAAAGTGGGTTGGATTCAGGGTGATGGCTGAAAGGGTTTATATTCTTATCCTGCCTTTTATTCTCGCTTCTGTGGCCTCGGGCCGTGTATGAATAGATGTAATATATACATGTTTCGGTGTGGCTGAGTTTTGGGTTTCCGTATTACACAACGTGTAAGCCAATCATTACTGGGGCTGGCAGCAGGAACGATGACTCTTGTCTTTGTACGAGCAAGTCACTGCAGTCCCACCAAGTCCCGTTTTCATGAGCCATTTTCGGCTCGTGGATTTCCACAATTCTTCTGATTCTAGCCCTGACACATTTACACAATTATATTTCAAATACACATGTACATTTCCGAAACTGGAAAAAGACTCCGAGCCGGGAAACAGGAACGAAAAACGGAGCAGGCCTGGAAAGGAGCGTTATCATAAAGGCATGAAATGAAGGAAGAAAAGAAGCCCAGCGCCAGAAAATGTAAAATCGTCAGAGAAAAAGAAGATGCTCAAGTTTTACCAAATGAACACCACCGCCAGCACAGATTGTGTATATGCCACCGTAATCTTAAAAAAGTAATAAATCAAAATGAAAAAAACAGTCCTTTCGTGACCGTATGAACCCCAAATGAAAACACTCGAGTGAATCTCCGAAAAACGCCACTGCTGTGTAAGGCTTCTCCCTTCTGTCCTCCAGCGTTCTATGGGGAAAAAAAGAGAGCAAGATATCGTGTTTTGAAAAAAAAATAAAGGGCAAGGGGGGGGGGGGGGAAATAAGAAAGTAAAAATTACAAGACCTTCCGTATCCCACCAAAGATTCATAAATAACATTCAGCATCGCTGGCTGTTTCGTAAACAACAAAATCAAGGGGAAAAGTGTTTGAAAGAAAGAGGCAAAAACGAGAGGCCAAGAGCGAGCTTGAAAGCAGAAAAACACAGTGATGGCTTGCGCTTCCGTATAGAATCAAGACTGAGGGGATCTCCTGCCCGATCCTTCAGTAGCCTGTGGCCGTATGTCATAGGCCCTCTTCACCAGCCCGGCAGAGCTTGATCTCGCGAACCCACTCGGACTTGAGTACTTGTTGCGCTGTGATACGGCGCGTCGCAATGGGGTCTAGTATCGAGTAGATGACGTTTCGACAACGGGCCTGGTCTTGTTAGTCTCCTTTTACAAGTCTCTTCTCACACATCTGGCACACACAACACACGCAGAGAGATACTAACCCTGTGCAGTAGTTCAATCGGGCCGTAGCCCTCCTCGTCGCGACGGCCTTCGAGATAGCGAGCGTAAAAGTGGTCGTCCTCCTTCTTGGCGACGTGCCACAGGTGGCGGCCGGTGCGCATGGCCATGTAGATGACACCACAGGCCCACACGTCGACGGCGCGCGCGTCAAACTCCTTGCTAATGTATTCCTCGGGCGCAATGTAGGGCGCAGAGCCGCAGAGTCCGGACACCATGTGGGCATCGCTCTCCCAGGCCATGCGGAAGCATTCGCCGTTGCCAAAGTCGGTGATCTTGAGGGCGCCGCGCGTTGTCAGGAGCAGGTTTTCGGGCTTGAGATCCCGGTGTGCCACGCCCATCTCGTGGATGTACTGCACGCCGCGCATCATCTGTTTGAAGTAGCAGTCGGCCTCTTGAGCCTCGAGCTTGCCGGCAGCGAGCACGAGCGTGTACAGATCACCGCCGGCGCAGTACTCCATGACTTCGCAATAGTCGCCCTTGGCATCCTTGATCAGATCCAGCGTGTGGATAATGTTGGGGTGCCGCAGGATGGAGGATATGCAGAATTCAGACGTCAGACGTTTGCTGTATTTTTTCTCGTTCTCGTCCGGCCGGCGGCGGAACTCCTTGACGGCAAAGAGCTTCTCGCCCTGGCCGTCGGCCAGCTTCTTGTGGGAGATGCGAACGATGCCAAAGGCGCCGCGGCCGACGACTTCCTGGCATTTGCCGTATTTTTCCAAAAAGGTGACCGGACCGGCAGGGGCGGAGGCATTTGGCTTCTTCTCGCTGCTTTTCTTTTCGGCGGCGGGGCCGTCCTTGTCCTGGTTCTCCTGCTTGAAATTATCGACCCAGCTGGAGACCAGCGACAGGTCGCTGTCGGGCTGCTGCTCGACCTTCTTGCCCAACAGGCCGCGGAACATGTCCATGAGTTTTTCTTGGCGCCGGCTGGACTTGAGATGATGCTCGTGGCCGCCGTGGAGGCTGGGGTCCACGATGAAATGCGACTGTGCCGTGCCCGGCTTCCCGGCCTTGGCGGAGGCACCAGGGGCAGGAGAAGAAGACGAGGCAGCGGCGGCTGCGCCGGGACCAGAGGCATGGGCGGCAGCGGCAGCTTTGTCCGTCGCCTTCTCGGTGCTGGGGGACTTGGGCGGCAGGGTGTGCGGCTTTGTGGTTGGCGATGCTGCCGCGCTGGTTGCCGCGCTCGAAGCTGGTGCGGAACTGCCGTTGATGGACGAAGCGGCCGTGTTTAGAGAAGCCTCCCCGAGCGTCTGCGGCGTGAGCAATACTCGATGCTGTTGCTGCTGCTGCTGCTGCTGCTGCTGTTGTTGTTGTTGTTGTTGTTGTTGTTGTTGTTGTTGTTGTTGTTGTTGTTGTTGTTGTTGTTGTTGTTGTTGTTGTTGCTGCTGTTGCTGCTGTTGTTGCTGTTGTTGCTGTTGTTGCTGTTGCTGCACCGCCGCGCCGTCCTGGGGTTTTGAAGACGTTTGCTGTTGTGAATGGGGTTGTGGTGACGCAAGGCCGGGGATCTGCTGCTTCTTGTGCTGAGTGCTGCCGTTCGGCCCGTTGGGGGTGGCTTCGAGGCCGGCAAGGGTACGCTGCGAGAACATGCGCGTGAGGCGGTCCTTGACAGATGTCTTTTCCGGCTGCTTCGCCTGGCCCTCTGGCGGGGTGGTGGTGCCGTTGTTCGGCGCCAGGCGGGGCGAGGCGCTGGGTGGGAGCTCAATGGACTTGATGGACGAAGCCTGTGAGCGCTCCGAGGAAATGGTGCCTCTCCGGCCGGACGAAAGGCTCGCCATGGCGACGGCTGGATGTGCCTGGACGGCAACTGGGTGTGGAAGGGCTATTCGCACCGACAAGCTGCCGGAAAATGGAGGGGGAGGGGGAAAGTTTCTTGGAGGCAGAGGACACAGACACGAACGCAAGGGACCGTGTGCTGTAAGATCCCCAAGTCCTCTCCAGAGAACAAGGAGCGACGCCGAGAAGTGCCGGTGTTGAGGTGGTAGAGCGAAAGAGGAGGAGGGGGAGGGGGGGGCTTTCTTTCGGAGCGAGCAACGACGAGTGGTGGCGAGAGGCGGCGAGGATGAAATCGACGCCGGAGAGGTAATGGATACAGCCGGCCGTCGACAGTGAAGAGAAAGGGTGAGGTGGTTGTGATTGTGGTGTGTGGAGGGGGGGGGGGCAGAGTGCTTTTATCGCAAAGTCCTTGTCACTGCGCTTCTCTTATCGTTCGATTTTTCGAGATCCCTCGATCCCTCGATTTCTCCAATGTCGAATTGTGCAGTGTTTTTTGGGGCCTGTGTGGTGCTTCCTTCGCCTTGAGCCGGGCAAAGGCGAGTAGAAATCGAAAAAAAGGCGACGGGAGAGTGCACAGAAGCGTAAGGATGGGCAAAAGTGGTAGGAGGGTAAGAGGAGAATGAGAACAAAGTAATATATGAACAGTGAAGAGAAGATGATTATAAACAAGAGAGGAAGAAGAGTGAAAAGCGCCGACGGCCGGAGAAGTCTAATTTTTTTCAGGCCGGCTCTCCAGGTTCATAATAGTACGCGATTGGCGGCTCTGTAATATGGAACGACGTAGCCGGGGACAAGATTCGACAGGAGGAGGTGGTGGCGGCGGCGGGCAGCAGCGGGATGACAGGTGAGTTGAGGGAGAGAGTTTTGGTGGCAGACGGGAGAGGGTGCGGATCAATCGGTAAACGGATTTGTTGCGGGCGGCCTGGGCCTATTTGGAGGGAGCGACAGTGAGTATTTAGGAGCAGCGAAGAGAAAAGCGGCAGTGATGGGAGGCAAAAAAAAGTTGGCACTTTAGTGCAGTGAGGGCACTAGAGCGAGAAAAAAAAGGGCACAGGGCAGGGCACTGTTAGTGGATGGTAGAGGCCAACAGCCAGTAAAAGTGGAACGATTGGGCAGAGCCGACAGCCATGATATACAGTCCCGTAGTAGAGGAAAGGAAAGGCTAATGGGATATATATATATATATATATACAAGGGTGAGTTCAAATGTTAAAGGGCAGGAAGCTCGCACAGTTGGAACTCGAGTGCCTTGGCGAAGGGGCAGTGCAGTGCTGCAGCGGTGTTGGGAGTCGATTTTTTTTTCAAGTTTTTGTTTTGCTACACAGGCGCCGTGGACTCGGAATGCTTAGGCTCGGCTGACAAACGGGCAGGAGCGAAGGAGAAATGGAGAGACACGGCACTCGCGAGGGAGGAACGGAGAGAAACACAGCACTCGAGAGGGAGGAACGGAGAGAACACAGCACTCGAGAGGGAGGAACGGAGAGAGACACAGCACTCGAAAAGGGAAGAGCCATGGGACTCTATATGGAGAGCAACACGCTGGGAGGAAAGAAGACTGGACAAAGGGGGGGCTTACCTGCGAGCGCGTTTGGGACGCGGCAAAGGCAAAAGTGAAAAAGAGTGAGTTATTTCAAGAGTGGTAAGACAGCGGCCGTCGAGGGTCTTGCTGTCCAGATCCGTGACGGGCAGGCGTTTGGATTCTCTGGTGCTGTGGCGAGTGGATGATAAATCCCACGCCTGGCTCAAGTGCGGAATGTCGTGTATAACGGCATCGTCGCGACGGCTGTGCGCATGCCGCCCACGCTTTCCGGCTGCACTAGCAACGGGGCTCCATCCTCAAACCATCTACTAAAAAGACTCGGCTTGTGGTAGTAGTAGTATGGAGGAGAGAGAGAGAGAGAGGGTCCTGGTCCTATACAACGAGAGAGCGAGAGATACCCTGAGCTAATCCGTAACGCTGCGCTTTGGGGGAGGGGGGGGAGGGGAGGGGGGGTGGTACTTTGTGGGTACCCCCGTCCTGCTAAAGCGCGTACTCGTACTTTTAGCTACTATCTCGCCTTTTTTTCTTTGTTCGGCGGGGTATTCGCTACTTTGGAGCAGCCGTGCGCGTCCTAAATAGCCACGGCAAGTTTCCCGGCTATCGTCGTGGCGGATATGGGCAGGACTGGTGTGATTTCCATAGTGTCAAAGAGAGAAGTGCGAGACTTTGTATTCACACAAGAAAGCAAGCCATGACCGAAAGACCCCCCTCCCCTCGAGAGCACAAAGAAATGACGGCCGCAGAGACAGAGACACAGCCTACTGCGCAAGCCGGCCCTTTTCTTACCACGGCAGGCACGGAGCTGGCACAGGCTTCCAGGGCAGCCACGACCGACAGCGTGGTTCGTGTCGTACCAGAGACACACGCGCACATTGGATGAAGGTAGCCTCAGAGGGATGTGAGATAGCAAGCCCAGATGCTGTGCCAACCCTGAAGCGCGCTCCCGAGCGAGAGACCGCGGCCGCTGCGCCATCCTCTAATGCAAGGACAAGACGCGAAGAGAAAGAAAAAAAAGTCCGGCTCTTTGTTGGCACGCCCGCCTTTCGAGGCACTAGCACCTTCTCTACCGTTCCTTTCTTTCCCTCCACCAAGCGAGCGAGACGATATTCAGCGGAGGTGCGGGGGCTGCCGCCAACTGTGCTGTGGGGCCCCCCTGTTCCGACTACTCAATCGCTTCTGCTGCTTACGAGAGAGAGAGAGAGAGAGAGAGAGAGAGGAGGCCGCCTTCGTCACGAATCGCAGGGCTACGCATGCGGCACCCCTCCGACGATCGCCCATCCAGCGCCGCCTTTGCCGCTTACACCATGCAGTCCTGTCCGCGAACGTGAGTTGCGTGAGGAAGGAAGGCGCGCTGCGGCATCCATCGGCTCGACGCCGCCGGCCGGGCATTCGTCAGTGGCTTTCGTCATTGGCTTGGCCATTGGCGCGGACGCGAAGAAGGGCAAAAAAAAAAAAAAAAAAAAAAAACAGCAAGAGTAATCAATCCGGCCTTGTCAGCGTGTGAAAGGGCAGCCACGGAACAGGTACGACCGCTCCTTCCGCGATGCACGCCACCTTTTCCGCCCCTTGGACCGCTTGTTTCGGCCTGCATCATGCAGACGCTCGCTCGCACCATTCCCCGGCTCTCACACTCTGTTTTTCTCGCTGTTATTTTTCCAACACAACATCGTTTTCCCTCTGCTCCTCCCCCTCCCCTTCCCACTCCCCTTCCCCCCCTTGCCTCGTGGGCTGTCTCCGCAGCCGACTGGCGGCAGCTAGAGAATAGAGCTCCCCACTTTTAACGGTCCGCGTGTTTTTTTTTTTTTCCCTCGCTCCTCTGCCTCGAATTTGCATCGTTTCTCCTGTCCACGTGAAGGCTGTCTCTATCTCGGACGCCTGTTTCAAAGATTGGCTAAAGAATAATTCCTCATTTTCCTGCATCCAACCCCCCCCCCCCCTCTCTTGCGTGCCATCTGGGTCTGGGAGCCGAACCCCCGGCAAGCACAGCAGGGAAACACTGCCAGAACGTACTCCGTGAGATAAACACTGCAGAACGTACTCCGTAAGAGATAAACACTGCAGAACGTACTCCGTAAGAGATACTCGTACTTTTGTTCTGGCCCCCTGCGAGTCACGGCACGCGCGGAAACACAGACTCTCAAAGCCGGGGATCAGCCATGCGTGAAACACATCCTCTGTAGCCGCCCTATGCAACTGCACACCTTTTCGTGCAAAAGACAAACAATGGAAAAATCAGCATGCAGCTAGCTTAGGCGAATGTCGGCAGCACCGCTGTTCTTTGGCTTTCGAAACACCATTGTCTTACAGAGTGGCTTCCTGCATGTTCTGCCTTTGCCCGCATCCCTGGTTTTTCGGTCTGCCCATACATAGCTCGCACGGAGCTTTTGCTGCAGCCCCTCCTCCTCCCTCCCAGAGAAGCAAAGCTCGACCAGGACGGCGGCCGCTGACGTCACTCGTGAGATCGGCAGTCTTATCGTTGCCGCAGCAGACTGTCTGGCTTCCCGAGTACAAAAGTTACAGGCTCCTGATATATTCTGAGCAGCTCCCGCGTGCCTGGCTGTTTCCTCACTTCGGGCCGCGTTCCGCGTCTTGCCCCTTCACCGCCGCCCGGGCCCTATTAATAATGCCCTTTTTGTGCACTTTTTCTCTCCATGCGCGCTGGATCTCTCGTATATCGCTTAAGACTTTTCGAGAAAAGGCCAAGGAATCATGTGTTTGCATGGACGCACGCACACTGCTGTTGTCTGAGCCTCCCTGTTGCGCCCCCCCCCCCCCCGGCCGTGTCTTATCTCCAAAAAAAGAAAAAATGACAGGGCCAACGGGGGTATTATTGGGCTGACCGACTTTCGCCGCGCATACTAAAGCGCCGGCACTGAGAGCGCGGGAATCTAGCGGTGAAAGAGCGGAGCGGCAAGCCCAAAAAAAAAAAGGATACACCACGGATGGATGGCCGGGCACGGCATCCTTGGCGACACCAGAGAGCACCAACGACAGCCCTCTGTCTCGACAACGTGCAAGAGGGCTGGCCACCCGGATTCCTGATTGACCACTCGTTTCGCCGGGGGGTGTGACTCTTGCTTCGATCCCGTGCCGTGATTCATTCCTGCTTATCCCGGCGGCCAAGTCTGGAAACGAGGTCGACCACCCCCCCCCCCCCTCCCCTTCTCCCCTCCCCCTTGAGGACACCAGTCTCTGTTGCTGCTGATAAGCTGGTGCGCCAGCAGAGAAGCCGCCCAGCATTTGGAATGCAGCGTCTCGTTGCATCGAATGGGAAAGAGAGTGGCAACATCAGGGACCTGCAAGGCCAAGAAGGCTCCTCCTGTATCGTACATGTAAACCCTCCTGTATCGTACATGTAAACCCTCCCCCCTCCCTCTTTCTCCCCAAAAAGAAAAATAAGCACGTTCTGGTCCTCCCAGTGGCTTGGCAGACCTTTAGCGCTGCAGCAGTGCACGGCCAGCATGTCTGGCCGAATCACCACTTCCGCCAACGCGCACTAGGATTCTTGGCGCATCGTTTAGCGAGACGCCCTTGAAGAAAAGAGAACAAGCTTTGGGAGTCGATGATAGCGCACATCCCCCGCGCCCGATTCGGCGTGATGTACGGCCTAAATGCTTCGCTTTCTCTGGCCGTCTTGGCTGTCGCCTTGGTCGTGGCTAAACTGGAAAGTGATAGATCGCGAATCACCTCATTTTTTATCTGTAAAACGTATCAATGCGGCCTGTTTACTAAAACAATCAGAGCAGGTGCTCCCAGAAGGCTACTGTTGTTCATGACTCGCGTCTGGGTGCAGTCACATGAAAGGGGCACAGCAGTTATCTTGTCATTTCTTTTCCCAATGCAACGCCGGCGCTGGCTGAAAGATACTAATATCCTAAAAAAAAAAAGCTTGATTTTGTTGGGGAGAAGGGGGGTCGGACTTTTTTGGGCGGTTTGATTTTCGCGGTAGCACTTCTCTTCTTGGGATGCTCGACAATTTTGTAGAGGAGGTGTACTTGGCTTGACAGCCCGGGGCAAGGGGCTGTCATGAGGGTGCAGCTTTGCCTAGTCCTGGCTCTCTAGCAATGTTGGTTCCTCTTCTCTCGAGGTGGTTGTTGAGAAAGAATCTCGTCGGCCGTTTTCTCTGGGACTTGAGCCGTGTGAGCTCATCGTGGAATGCCGAGCTATAGACGTCAAAGTCCGCATGGGTCGGCGACTCTGACACGATGGCCTCGTGCGTGTGCTGGTCTGCCGCCCCAAAGTCGTCTCTGCCACCGACGCCGATGCCCAGGACAAGCACAGGCCTCTCACCGCCCACGGCGCCATCGCTGGCTTCTGCATCGGGGTCCTCGCCAATGGGTGGCTTTATGCTCGCTTTCCGCATGTTGAGCTCTTCAATGACCCGCCTCGCTTCCTCCTTGGAATCGGCGGCGGAAGGGGGCTGTGCAGTGTGGTCTGTGCCATCGAGAGCAGAGATGCTTTCTTGTGCCTCGTCCCCTTGATGTTTCGATTGGAGGAGGCTTTTGAACTTGGCAATGGCTTTCAGCTAGAGAGAGAGCACGGCGTGTGCAGTTAGTACGGGCTTCCAAGCACGGTGGACTGCAGCGGCAGAACCTACAACGCCCATCAAGCGGCCCACATCCCGGGTGAATGCGTGGTTGATTTCGAGAGCATTCGGCGGCTCGACAGGGTCTGCACAGTTCTCTTCGGTGCTGAGAAGGGTGTCTGTTCCTCCTTTGGTGACCCAGGGGTGTTCCTAATCCGACGTTACTATAAGAGCGGTGCGGGAGAGGCAAGAAGAAGAGCGCCTGAAAAAAGGAAGAAAGGAAAAAGAAAGAAAGAAAAAAGAAAGAAAAAAGAAAGAAAAAAGAAAGAAAGAAGAAAGAAAGAAGAAAGGAAAAAAAAAAAAAAACATACGCGGAGCTCTTCCATGGTGATTCTTTTGGCCGGGTCCTTTTCCAGCAATCTGTGGATCAAGTCGACAAAGTCCTTGTCCTCGCCGGCTGGGATCTCGACCTCGTTGTGGAGAATGGCGTCGTAGACACCAGGGAGTGTATCGTGGCTAAAGGGGATGCTGCCGTAACGGAGACAGTAGAGAGTGACGCCCATGGACCAGATGTCGCAGGCCGCGCCGGACACGTCTCCGTGGCTGGCACCGCACAGTTCTGGTGCGAGAAAGGCGGGCGAGCCGGCCGGCTTTGCGGTTCGCATGTCGTCCTTTTCAAACATTTCCGACACCCCAAAGTCGGCGATTTTGAGCACGTTGTCCTTGGTCAGGAGCAGGTTGTCCGGCTTGATATCTCGGTGCACCACATGCTGCTTGTGCACTTTGAGTGTTAGTGCGGATTGGAAGGAATGACGAGGTCTGTTGGTGCGAGGATTGGAAGGATTGACGAGGTCTGAAGGAGAGTTGGACAAGTTTGAAGGGGAATCTCAAGGACATAATGAAGGAGAGTTTCAGGACAAGTTGAAGGCAAGGACAAGTTTGAAGGAGGCTTGGCGCGCGACGTGAGACTCACGGTATTCAATGCCCAGGATGAGATCCCGAAACCAGAGGCGGCAGTTCTCGGCGGAATGGGGCTGGCCCGGTTTGTTGAGGTCCACACTCATGATCACGCCGTTCTCGCACATCTCCAGCACCATGTACAGCGAGTCCTGCTCGGGATCGTCGAGAACCTCGATCAGCTCGACCAGGTTGGGATGGTTGAGCTTCTTCATGATGGCGACTTCGCGGCGGATCAAAAAGAGGGCGTCCTTGGCCTCTGCCTGGTCCCGGCTCTCCATCCTCGCCGGGCCGCTGTCGTGGGGCAGGCGGCGCAGGCGATCGAAGCGGGCGCGCTTCTGCATTTTGATTTTGGAAAACTGCTTCACTGCCTGCGACTTGTTAGCTTTACAGGCCGTTCAGCACGACTCAACGTCCCCCCCCTCCCCCTTCCCCCTTCCCCTTTCCCCTTTCCCCTTTCCCCTCCCCTATCCCTCTCCAAACGCACATATTGGCGGCCAAACTGATCGGTGGCCCTACGGACGGCGCCGTAAGAGCCGCGGCCAATCTCCGGCCCCAGGATATACTGGTTGATTCTTTCGAGCGCGGAGCCGTCATCGTCGTCATCGCCGTATTGCGACACGGCATCGAGGGTTTCCTGGGCGCGATTAGAAGGCCGGCTTCCGATAGACAAGTGCAGCACCCCGAGAGAACGCCTCGACCTACTTTGATTTGCCGATGTTGAGAGGGCGTTCGGCGGTGGTGTCTCAGGGGACTGGGAAAGGATGCAACAGGCGCTGATCTAGAGGCGGCCAGGTCAGACACACAGGGGCAGCTTTTCCCGGTTACGACGCAACGCTCCAAAGGGAAAGCCGGGCCATGAAAGAGGAAGGGGGAAGAGGACAAGAGGGGGGGGGGGGGGGCAAGGAGGGGTTGAGCGCGGCAGAAGCTCCGTAGCCGTGATAGACTGCCTGTTGCTGCTGCTGCACTGCCACGCGGCCCCGCAGAAAACGGGTTCGCCCGTTGGCCGTTCTTCTCTGCTGTGCCATCTGGATCGATCGCCAGTGGAGACGCCGAGACAGGGGGCAGGGAAAGGTGTCGGGATGTTTGTTTTTTTTGTGTTTTTTTCTTTTCTTCTTTTTTTCTTTTGCGAAGGGCACTCACAGATAGCCGCAGGCCGGCGGCGTCGAGGTCATGTTGGGCGGGGATAGGCCGCCCTGGGCGGTGTCGGAGGTGGCCGAGGGAGAGAAACGGGGCGGGCTGTCATGGACGTTGTCGAAGACGGCTGCCGGCATGGTTTGTGGCGCGGGCGGTCGGGGTGCAGGCAGAGCGAAGCCGAGAACTGACTTTACGGGACGTGCAAAAGTGGGGGATTAGGAGGGGTAAGCCACCCAGATGCAGGGAGAGAGAGAGAGAGAGAGACGACAGAAAGAGAGGAGGGGGAGAGACCAAACGGGAAGGCGGGAGAAAATATAGCAGCCGTGGACGGAAGGTAGGGTGCGGGCGTCTCTTGCTTTCCGCTCCTTCCTCCGTCCGTCTGGTCAGAGAACCCACCGCAGAGCTCGCCAAGCAAGCTGAGTGGCTGGAATCGGATCCGGGCGAGTAAAAGGAGAGGGACTTGCTTTGCTCTCCAGAAGAAAGATACGTGGGTGCTCTCCAGAAGAACAAAAAGAGACGTGGGGGGAGCGCAGCAGCCATTGGTGGTTCGCGGCGCCAGAGGCTCAAACGGGGGGCCCCACAATCAAGGCTTGGTGGTCTTTTGGCGGCCAAGTCGCCTTGATTGAGCGTCCCCCCCCCCCCCTCTCAACACCCACCCTCGACGACATTGCCGCGCCCGCACAGCGGCACCCGGACGACACGAAAGCGAATTTTTTGGAGCGATCTGGAAGAGGCTGGAGCAGCGGGAGCGTGCTTGCCAAGCGCAGGAGCAGCAGGGCACGCGGCGGCCGTCGGTTTGAAGGGAAAAACCCACGGGCTGAAGAGGCGAGGCGCGACGCGCCGCGACCGCGGGCATGGCGGTGTATTCCTTCTTCATCTTTGACCGGCACAGTATGTTCTTTTCCCTCCTCTGCCTTGTGTGCGCGCGCTCTGCTTTCTCGGCGCTTCGGCTGACGCGGCGGCGCCCTCCCTCCTCCTCAGCCGAGTGCATCTACTCCAAGCACTGGCTGGACGGGCTGAGCGGAGCGCGGCGGACGGCGCTGGCGGCGGCGGGGGCGTCCAAGGACGACGCCAAGCTCATCTTTGGCACGGTGTTCTCGCTGCGCAACATGGTGCGCAAGCTGGGCGGCGACGACGACGCCTTTATCAGCTACCGCACGGGCGAGTACAAGCTGCACTTTTACGAGACGCCGACCAACCTGCGCTTTGTCATGCTGACGGACACGGCCGTGCTGAGCATGCGCAGCGTGCTGCACCAGATCTACATCAACCTGTGGGTGGAATACGGTGCGTCTCCCCTCTCCGGAGCTGCGTGTGCCTTGCTGACCGGCAGTCGTCAAAAACCCGCTGGCCCCGGTCGAGCATCCCGGCGGCGACGGCGTCAAGAACGAGCTGTTTGAGCTCGGCCTCGACCAGTTTATACGGGGGCTGCTGTGAGGGCTGTGCTGCTGTGTGCTGTGGTGCTGTGTGCTGTGGTGCTGTGTGCTGTGGTGCTGTGTACTGTGGTGCTGTGTACTGTGGTGCTGTGTACTGTGGTGCTGAGGTGCTTTGGTGCCGTGGTGCTGTGAGAACTGTGACTGTATGGGCTGTGGCATTGGACCATGCCAGATGTTTCATGAACAAATACACAAATGATGCCCCAAGGCTCCGGCTTGCTTCCTGCCTGTCCCGCTGTCATCCCATCATCTCACCCAGTGTTTCCTGTGCCTCGGCCGCGCAGGGCTGAAAAGGAAGAACAAATGCCAAAAAAGGACACAATAAATCCACGACAAACCCAAAAACCAGAATCCGATAAGTCACCGCGAGTCCCTCCGAGTCCTCCGAGTCCCTCCGAGTCCTCCGAGTCCCTCCGAGTCCGTCCCGGTCACGCCGGATGGTCCATGGCCCGCTCCCATGCGCTCTCAAAGCCGCCCGGCGAGGGGTCGACCACGACCAGCGACTCGTCCACGAGCAGCTGCGGCACGTCTGGCCGCTTCGCGCCCTGCCGGCCGCCGGTCCGCTGCGGCTGCGCGGCGGCGGCGGCGGCGTCGGCGTCGGCGTCGGCGTCGGCAGCTGCTTTGGCGGCGACGGCGGCCTCCTCCTGGCGGATCTCGCCCTCCCAGTTGCTCGAGTAGACGACGGCGGCAAAGGCCTCGAGGTCGCGCACGGCCTCCATCTCCTGCAGGTACTCGTTGGGCATGCTGCTGCCAATGACGTGGGCCTCGCGCGTCAGCACCGACAGCACCTTGGGCAGCTGCACGGCCTTGTGGCTGCGCAGGCGCACCAGCTCGGCGCTGCCCTCGCCGGCCGACGGCGGCAGGTCAAAGGCGGCCGGGGCCACCTTGTGCTCGATCAGCGTGGCGAAGCCGGCGTCCAGCAGCAGCGTCAGCACGTGCGAAAACGTCGGCGACTCCACCAGGTCGGCCGTCTCGTCAATCAGGCGTCGCAGGGCAGCAGCCTGAGGCGTTGGTGGTGCTCCATACGGTGCCCCGGACGGCATGTGTGCTGCGGCGGCGGCGGCGGCGGTCGATCCCGGCACGGCCGTCTCGAGTCTCTGCACCTGCTCAAAGGCCGAGGCCGTGCTCTCGGCCAGGATGCCCGACTCCTGCAGCACATAGTCCTCGAGCTCGGGGGGCGGCAGGACCAGCTGCAGCCACCGCGACGGAGAGGCGTGGGCCGTCGGCGGCAGAGGGTCCTGCTCGACGCCGCGGCGCACCTGGCGCGTCAGGTCGGCAAAGGTGTCGAGCGAGACGAGGTCGCGCGGGCTGAGGTGGCTAAAGGTGGCGCGCACGGCGGCGTCGACGCGGCCGGTGATGTCGGCCCAGCTGCGGTTGAGCAGCCACCACGAGAGGGCAAGGTACTTGCGGTTGACGTCAAAGTCGCTGCTGCCCAGCAGGTGCGCCGGGTTGTCGTCGTCGTTGTCCTCGAGGTTGATGGTGGCGTGCGAGCTGCCCGTGGCAAGGGCCACCACGCTCGAGAGGTAGCTGCGCCGGCCCAGCAGGTTCAGCTGGATGCGCGTCAGCATGACCAGCAGGGCCACGGTGTAGACGAGCGAGTAGGCGCGCGTAATGGCTGCGGATGTCAGGTCACGGGGACAAGGAAAGTTCGCAGAGACCAAAAGAGACCAAAGGAGAGAGAGAGAGAGAGGGAGAGAGAGAGAGAGAGGGAGAGAGAGAGAGAGAGAGAGAGAGACGCACAGCTAATGGTCAGCTCGTCCCAGAGCTGCCGCTTGGACTTGCGGCGCACGGGCGCGCCCGAGACGGCGGGCGCGCCCGCGGCCGGGCCGCCGGCACCGCTCTCGCTGGCCAGGCTGGCGACACAGCTGCGGCCGTCGTCCTCGGTGGTGGCGAGCGTGTCGGCAATGCTCGGCGGGCTGCTGACCGACGCGCCGCTCTCGCTCTTGGGCCCCCGCCCGGGCGCCTTCATGTGCTGGATCTGGTAGGCAATGTCCTCCGTGTTGAGCGCCTCGAGAATGTGCGTCGTCACCGTCGGCAGCAGCGCCAGCACCGTAAACGTGCAGTCCTCCTGGTTCTGCTCAAAACGGCGCCGCAAACTGGCCGCGGTCAGCTCGGGGGCCTCCACCACCACCACCACCACCGCCGCCGCCAGAGCACCCGGTACACTCACTTCTCCTTGGCAATGCGTTCGCTGCCCATGCGCTCGCGCGCGTCGTTGATCTTGCTCAGCACATACTGCGTGGCCACGTAGCCGGCGCCCACGATGCCGACGCCCACGGCGATGGGCGTCCGGTTGCGGCGAAACCATCGCCGCGTCCCTGCGAACATGCTTTCCGCGGCGGCGATGCAGCGTGTGTGTGTGTGTGTGTGCGTGCGTGTGTTTGTGTGTGTATGCGTGTGTGTGTGCGTGTGTGTGTGTGTGGGTGGGAGCGGCAGATGTATCGCAGCTCTCGCGCGGCTCACGCCCAACGCGACTTGCGCGCATGTAGCGCCAGCCCCCCCTGAAAATACAGTGCCGAGGCAGCAAACGTCACTGCCGCTGCTGACACCTGTGGTGTGTGGCAAAGCTCTTTGTGGCGCAGTAGCCCAGAACAACACGCGAGAGCGCCGCCGCATGCACACACACCCCCCCCCCCCCTGGCCGGGCGGTCAGTGTCGGTGGTTCGCAGCTTCCCTGTGCTGCCCCTCTGTGCGGGGATGAAGAATCTTTTGCACTGCAACCCCTCCCCGGCGCGGGCAGCTGCTGCCCATCTTTCGTTCTCCAGATTGGCGCCGCGCGGTCCCGTAATGGCACCCTTTGCTAACACTCTACGCTGCTCTTCCGCTCTCTCGCGACCTTTATTTCCCTCTGTCATGTGAATGAAAAAAGTCCTCTCCCTTTCGCAACCCCCCACCCCCTTTGTCTGGGCTGGCGCGGGCTCCTTTCTGTCTATTTGAGAGAGAGTGTGTGTGGTGGCATGCTCGTCATCTGCTCAATTTGATTCCTTCTCTTTGCCTCTATCTCTCTCTCTCTTCCCTCCATTCTCCTCCCCCTTCATGCTCAGAGGCTGTCAATGTCTGCCATTGTCGCCGCCACCCATCCTGCCAAGATGCAGTCCGACATGGACCAGCGACCGCCCACCTTTGAGTTCACCCTGGAGGCTTTTGTCGACCCGACTTCCGTCCGCGATGTGGTGCGAGGTGCGAATTGGAATCTCGTTTTTTCTTTCTTGGTTTTGCTTCTGCAGTTTTTTTGTCCTCCCCCTTTCCCTCCTGGCTCCACTCCGCGTGCTGACTTTTCTTTCGCGCAGGCATCCTCCACACCATCTTCTTCCACCGCTTCTTCCCCTCGGTCGTCCCGCGCACCCGCGACGTCCTCGATCTGACGCTTCCCTACATTGACGATGCCGAGCTCGAAACCCTCATTGACCAGCGCACCTCCATGCTCGTGCGCCAGCTAGAGGCCGAACGCGGCGCCCAGGGCCCCGGCCCCGGCCCCGGACCGGTCGGCGGCCTGTCGGCAGCCCTGGGAGGGCGCGGCAGTCCCGGGCTCGGCGCCGGCAGCGGCAGCGGCGCTGGCGCCGGCGCCGGTAGCGGCAGCGGTCCCGCGAGCACGCGCGGCGGCCGCGGCCAGATCTCGGTGCACTTCTTTGAGAAGCGCCGGCGGAAGGCCTGGTACGTCATGCGCGGCGGCGACGAGGAGGTCTGCTGGGAGAGCTGGACCGTCAAGGTCACTGTTGTCGAGCCGCGGACCGAAAGTGGTGAGTTTGCCCGCCTGTTTCTTCTCTTGGCCGCCTCCGCTAACCCGCGCTTCCAGAGCGTGCAAAGGTTCGCCAGGCCATGGAGTCCACCCTGCTCACGGCCGTCCTCAACATTGTCACCTCGGTCAACGCCCACAAGGACCACATCCCGCCCATCACCACGGCCGAGTCCAACCCGTTTCCCTACCAGATCAACGTCAACCAGAAAGAAGCCGGCTGGGCCACGCGCATGGGCATCTACTAGGCGATAGGCCTCGTCCTTGGCCCTGTTCTTTCATACTACATGCCTTGGTTGCTCTATTGCTAGCCGGCCGTGGCTGGCCCCATCTCCATCCACTGCTCTTTCGCGGCAGTGAAACGCGTCTTCATGCTTTCCCATTCAACAGCGATACCTCGGGCGTTCCGCGCGGATATATGGCGTTCTCTCACTGGCGTTTCTTCCGGATGGCTTTGTCTTTTTTCCTGTTTTTCCATCGCGGCGAGGGTATACGAAAAGGAAGTGCTGGTCTGAGAGTGCAGAGAAAGTTTGGTTCGACAAACGCTTAGAAAGACATGGGCAACTGCAGTCCTCCGGGAGCTGTTCGCGGCACCTGCAAAGGCGAAATACAGATACTACAATCAAGACGAAAGACATCTACAGTTTTACGAATCAAATGCTCAAGAGTAGAAAGACGTAACGGCAGCTTGAATTATAACATGTACTCGTCACGAAAAGCCTGTTCCCAAATCGTCCTCCTTGTATCAACTTCCCGTAAGAAACAAGAGTGCGTCCCATGACTCCCGTCTCGTCCACGCCGGAAAACGAGACCAGGTAGCAACAAACTACCAAGCCTGAGAAATCAAGACACAATCCAGACCAGCTCATATTTCTGCTCCAAAAAAAGACATACTTTCGTTGCTTCCATAACCACCAAATCAGAATGCACAAAACGGGTGGACAAAGTGGCCCAAGGCTCCCAAGACTGTGGAACAATCGCCAGAAACTGTCTAGCAATAACTCCCCGGTGTAAACCTCACCAAAGAAAAAGAAAGAGAAAAAAATAGACAGGCATTACAGGACTAAACATTCAACATGCGGTATGTAAGAAGCCGACTCAGCCGTAGAACGGGACCCGAAGCCTGAACCGTTTTGCCAATGACAAAAAAAGGAAATCGGAAAACCTAAAACCATATACCTCGACATGCTTGCTGCTTGTGCTTTCTTCGGAGACTTCGTCAATCATAGCAAAAAAAAGGATCCCAACAGAAAAGCAATACAATAACGGAATCTGCACAAACAAGTCTCCTGGCCAAATGAGGCGCCATGCGGGCACCTCACAATAAAAACCCCAAGTCAAGCAGGCCAAGAAAAAAACCAAGACTGGCAAGAAAAAAAATAGAAAAAACCTTTTGACCGCAGACGTGAACACAGCAAAAAAAAACGGACCACTCGACGATGTTAAAAGGTTGTTGTATAACTGCGTCCTAGCACGGGCTTTTGTGGTGCTTTTCCGGGGCGCCGCTGTTGTTGTGGTTGCTGTTGCTGGTATGGAACCAGTTGTGGCTGCTGTGGCAAGTTGAAGAGAGGTGGATGCTGGACATTGGAGCCGATCTTTTCAAAGCCCTGCAGGATATCCAACCCGCTGTACTCGTCAGTGTCTTGGAAGAGATCCGGCGAGCAGATATCCCCCAACTGAATCCAAGAGTTCTCGTCGCCCAAAGCCGGTCCCAGCAGGTTGACGCCCGTTCCGGCAGCGGTAACGGGCATCTTGCTCGGTGACTGGTTGAAGAGTTTGCTTGGGGATGACGGCAGATTGTCGAAAAACTTGCTCGGGGTGTCCACAAGGCCAGGAGACTGCGCAGGCATCTTCAGAAACGGCACTGACGTGAGGTTGCGCCGGGGCGCTGAGTTGGTCACGTCCAACAGCGCGCTGACGGAGTGGGAGCGATCTGCCCGAAGCCGTCTGCTCGATGGCAGCTTGACTGGCGAGCCGTTGTGCAGGTTGGGAAAGAAGTTGGAGAGGGATTCGTCCTGGAAGATCTCAAAGCCACTGCCCAAGCTTGTGGTGTCGAGAGAAAACTCGGTCTCGTCGGTAAAGTTGTAAAGCGACTCGTCAAACGCAGTCGGACTGCCCCAGGTCGGGAGCTCGTCTGCAGCAGAGGCGATGCGTCGCAAAGGCGAGGCCAGCAGGTGGCGGACCTTGTCCCGATGCATGCGCAAGTTCGTGCCCGGCGAGACCGACGGCGGCGGCTTAAGCGGCGCCTTGAGCTTCACGGCAGGCGTCAGTGGGGGCGGAGGCATATGGCCAGAAGCACTGCCGTTGCGGCCATGGCGCAGGGGCGACGATGAGGGGGGGTGGTAGGCGTTCCGAGACCGGTTCTTGGTCGGGCTGTCGTAGGAGGAGGCGCGGAGACGTGCAATTTCCTCCTCGGCGCGGCCGCGCTTGATCCGCGAACGATCGCCGACCTCCGACGCAAGGTGGCGGCTGTTCTGGTTGGAGCGCAGCGCGGAAGACTCCAGCGATGAGATGTAGCCGCTGTCGTCCACAGATGCCGACTTCCTCTTGCGTGTCCGGCTCACAGACGAGTTTAGCGACAGCCTCGGGGCGGGCGGTGGGGTGCCACTCGTGGCCTCAATGTGGCGAGAAATCGGCGGTGATGAGTGCAACGCAGCAGCAGGGACCGGGGAGTAATATGACGAGTCCAGGTTCAGTGTCAGGGCATCCGTCGGGTCGGGAAGAGCGGAAGACATGGCGTCCATGGATCCCGGGCCGGCTGCGGTTGAGGGGATTGAGCGATCGGTATCGTTGGATGCAGCCAGCGCGTCTTCAGGGGCCGCAGAATCGGAGGCAATAATCGTCGCATCCGAGGACAGCTCGGGCTGTTCTTTGGCGGGGGCGGCGGTGCCGGTCGAAGCTGCAAAGGACGATTCGGCCATGCTCAGCGGCATGCGCGGCAGCTGAGGGGGGAGGGCCGGTTCCTGAAAGCTAGACGGCATGGCGGGTAGCGACGGCTCCATGATGGTGCTCGACGGCATAGCCTGCAGATGGTCGCTCGAGCCGGCAGGCTTCCGCACAGTCTTGTCCTTCATGAACAGATGCTCCATGCCCGGTTCAATGGCCCAGTAGTTCCCCTTGCCCGGGTCTTCCTTGGGACGCTCCTGCTTGACAAAGGCCTTGTTTAGGCTGAGGTTGTGGCGGATGCTGTTTTGCCAGCCCGCGTCCTGGGGGTTGTAAAAGGAATAGGTATCCGATATCCACTTGTAGATCTGGGACAGGGTTAGTTTGCGGGATTGCGACCGCAGTATAGCCATGCCGATGAGCATGGCATAACTGTGGCCCGGCTTGAGGCCGTCATCGACAATGGGCGCAAACGATTCCGGAGATGGCAGCGGGCCTTCGTCCACGCGGACTCTCTTCAGCGGTCGGCCGTCCTTGATCGGCGCCGGCTCGAGCAAGCGCCTGCCTGGGGGTTTCTGGTAGTAGTTCTCAATGGATAGGTTCATGCCTGGCGGAGCGGGGAAGATGACGGCATGGCCGTTCTCCTTGCCCGTATACGCCGGGGCGGCGGCGGCGGCGGCGGTGGCGGCGTCGGCAGCAGGCTTCTGAGCCACCGTCTTGAACCGAGACATGAGCGGTTGTTTTTTCTGGCCGGAATCGGCCAGGCTCATTATCGGCTTGAACGGCACAATGTTCAGCTTTTGGCTCTGTGAAGTCGGGAGAGGGCTGAGCGGCGATGTTGACGCAGGAGGCGCCATTTTCTGAGGGGACGGCCGCGCCGTGGCCGGTTGGATGGGCGGCTTGATTGTGATGTTGCTGTTGTGAAGTGTGCCGGTGTTGGTGTTGAGGTTGCCTCGGTGCATCTGACTAGAGGCACTCTCCATGGGCCTGCGCTGAGGCTTGGAGGGTGATGGCATGGGCGCGTGGCTGACCATGGGTGAAGGCTGGCTGAAGTAGGCGCTGTCCTGGTAGACGTGAAGAGATTCAGACATATCGGCATGCGGAGGCAGCGCCATCGCGACCGTCTGTTGATCGGGGGTGGCAGCAGACTAGGCCACAGGGCTGGACAGAGCTGCCTGTGAGGCGCAGACTCTGCTCTGATAAGAGGGGGAGGTCAAGTCAGCAATCCTGGAAATATATGTACGTATCTAACAGGGATAATTAAATTGAAAGAAGCAAGAGAGCGAAAAGAGGTAGGGGTTTAAAAAACGTCATTTTATGGTCCTGAATGGCGACGATAAGGCAAAAACGACGACGACAGATATGGGGCGTGAAGAGACAAAAGAGGCTCGACCTTACAGTGTGCGCGATATGTGAGGATGGCGAGAGCGTGGTGCAAAGCCGAGTTTAGAGTGCGTAGCGGGCAGTGCAGCCAAGTCAGGCAGAGAGGCTCGTAGGGGACAAGGGACAAGCGCGCGTGAAGTGAAGCGATTCTAAAGTGCCGGTTGTGAATCCGTGTACTTTTCGGGTCGGTCGGTCAAGCGGGCATAGGCGGTCTGCGATTCTGTAAGGGGAAGAGAGGAGGAGGAGGGGGGAGGGGGGGGTCAGGGCGGAGATCGAGGCTGGTCGAGGCAGGTCGAGGAGGGTAAGGTCGAGAGAGATCGTTCCGAGGTGAGATCGGTGGTGAAAGGAGGATGCGACGACAGCGAGATCACGCCTGTGGGTTGAGAGGAAGAGAGGATGCAAGAGGAAAGGCGGGCAGTGAGGAGAGAAAAGGGAAAGGAAAGGGAAAAAAAGAGGGGAGTGAGAGAAAAGGTCGGGTACGTATCTGACAGAGAGAGGAAAGGGCGAGAAGGAAGGGAGCGAGAGAGCGGGTGCCAGACGCGGTGGGAGCGAGAGAGAGAAGAAGATAGTGACCCCCCCCCGGGAAGAGCAGGTACTTTGGAACGACCCGGGCTGGCCAACGCACCGCCAAGTACTGGGACCCGGCGGTAAGAGTGGGTTCCTTCCCTCGTTTTTGCGGGCTCGCTCGTTCTACTGGCAGGGGGGGGTGGACGAGTAAGGAGGGTGTGAAGTGGGTCCGCTGCAGCTTGGATTGGATAGCAAAGGCGCAGGCTGACACGTCGGCAAGGACGGGGGTTGTAATAAGTTGCCATCGCCGCTTTCTTCCTCGCGCGCTTTCGTCTTTTCTCGTGCTCTAAACTACAAGGGGGGGGGGGGGGGGTGGTTCGAGGACGTGTGCGCGCGCAAGGCAAGAAAGAACGGGAAAGAGGAGGGGACTCGGCAGGGAAGTCACGTTCCAGAAGATGCAGCCTGCAAGCTGATATTGCAGGCAGGTACGACCGATTACGGGGCGCTTGATTTACATACTTGCACTCGTATAGGCCCGCCACATAGCAGTTGAAAAGTATACATATGAAACGTTTACATATGGAAAGTATACATGTGTAAAAGGTATACTTGTTGTATGAATGGGTATGGCGTACCGGATCCTGGGGCCGGCAGTGGCCTTGATGTGCTTGGACGGGGCGAGAGAGCGTGCATATATACATATCCGTACTGTCGTTGACCGTCATCTGAGAAAGCTGTTTCGCTGCTGCATGCTTGGGCTCGTATCCTTCTTTGCGGCCCCTGCAGCTGGCATGAAAGGGAGGGTCTTGACCAGATGGATGATGTATTCGTGGCCCCAAACTGAGACAAGATTCGCGATTCGCGAGTAGCGGCCGTTTACTCCGTAGTGGTCAGTCAGGTCAGCTGCCTCTCACCCGTAAAGGAGGTGAATTCAGGCCGAGAAGGCCGACCCAATTTCAGATGCGGAGAGGGGGGCAGAACAGCGGAAGAAAAATAAAGAAGAAAAAAGGGCTCCGACAATCATCGATCGATCCGCCTCTTGGCCTTGAGCTTTTCCCACTTTTTTTCTCGGTCCTGCCAGAAAAAAAGTCGCTGGGTTCAACAAGAAACCGGGGGGCTGCCTGCTACAGCTCGACCTTGTACGGCGTAAAGAGCGCTCCGAGAGACTAGAACAAAAAAAAAAAAAAAAAAAAAAAAAAAAGACGCGACCAAGCGCGAGAGAGGGCGGGTTTGGGATTAATGATGGCGGGGCGGATGAGGGAAGAGAGCATCGGGGCAGTGGGCAGTGGGCAGTGGGGGGGGGAAGCGGTCGAGAGAGGGTGCTCCGCAGGACGTGCGTGCGAGGAGCAGCACTGCCGTTTTGCACGATGTGACCAGCGCCTGCTCGTGAAAGGAGACAGGCGGTGAATGGTGGAGCCGGAATCAGGCAAACGCACGACGGCGGGAAGACGAGGGACGCGACGGCGTCGGATTGGCTGGGAGGGAATGGGGCGCGCGCAGGCGGGCGCGGGGGCGCCGGCCACTAAACGCGCGCGCGCGCGCGTGTCGACGCGAATTTTGTTGTGGTCGGACCGACGCGTCGGCCAATCACGCGCAGGCACGGCCCCGACGAGTATATGCTCGTGTTAAATGCGTGCACTAATACTTGTGCCAGACGAGAGAGAAAACAGCTGCTTCTTGCCCTGTTTCGGCAGCCGTGCTAAGCTGTCGTTCAATTAGGAAACGACCCGTAGCCGAGCAGCAGCTGAAAAGCAAACGGCGTATGTGTAATGGGCCGCAGTGGCATCATCACGGCACGCAAGCTGCTCTTATCTCTCTCCCAGGCGGCCGGGCGGACAGGCCCTCCCTCCCTCCCTCCCTCCCTCCCCTCCCCTCCCCCAGAGAAGGGCCACAGAGCCGATGGGAAATGCGTGCATGTGTGCCAAAGTGCGTGCAGTAGATCGTCTGCATTGAGGGGAAATGGAGGAGAGAGAGAGAGAGAGAGAGAGCGAGGGAGGGGCGAAAGTGGGTAGGTAGGCTGAGTAGCTTCGCCGGGCGTGTTCTCCATTCCAAACAAAGTCGCTCATACTTCTCGGGCTAGAGGTACCGGGTACGCCGGGCTTGCAGCTCTAGCGGCGCTAGCAGAAGTAGCCGGTACGTTTCAGAGGGCGCCAAGTGACATCACGATCTTCGCTCTAGATCTTATCTTGTAAGACTCCGTAGTTTCGCTCCATGGCAAACCTGTTCGGCCCAGAAACAGCTTGGAGGGGACCGGCCTGGTCCTGGCTCCTCTCCTTGGGTCTCCCCTCTTGTCTCGGGCCGCTTGTTTCGAGCGCATTCCTGCCAAGTGTGTGCAAAATATATCATATGCACGTATTACTTGCTGATGGCGGATGGGCACATACGCATACGCATATATGTACGGCTGGACGGTCCTGATTTGATGACGAGCAGGACAATGTCCGTTGTCAGATACTTGCACATGTATACACGCCCGAGATAAGAAAGTTCAGCTGTTTGAGAAAAATTCAAAAGCAACCCCCTGTAACGAAGCCAAAATAGAACAGAGGCTTATTCTCGGCAAAGAGCAGACGAGTCCGCGAAAAAAAAAAAAAAAAAAAAAAAAAAAAGAGCGCGCGCACCCGGTGGATCACGTCCGTGAGGACCTTTACCGTAAGAGTCATGGTCGGTAATGTAATCAATCTTACAGACAGCCGGCCGGCCTGGGCGCTTCAACCCGCGCACGCGCCCCGTGTCTAGTCAGTCCGCTTGGAAGCTCTGCACCCACTTTGCTCTTACGCCCAAAAGTGGCCTTCGCTCTCTGCTACAGTAGGACTACAGGTGAGGTCATACGCGGCGTAGCACTGCATCTGAAACGTATACGCGGGAGGAAAGCAAAATGAAAGGCAAAGGCAGAGATGAGAAAAAAGACGAAAGATGAAAAAAAGATGAGAAAAAAGATGAGAAAAGATGAGAAAAGATGAGAAAAGACGAGAAAAAAGACGAGAAAAGATGAGAAAAGGCGAGAAAAAAGACGATAAAAGATGACAAAAAAAGGCGAGAAATGCCGAAAAAGAGAAAGCCGGCACACCGCATGCTGGCCCTTGCCAGGCGGTCTGTCTTGGTTTCTTTGGCTGTGCGATCGGACCGGTAATGGAACCGGCGCTTCAGCCGGAATGCAGTGAACAGGGATCTCTCGCTCACCTCTTAAGTCCTGGGGAAAAGAAACGACAGGATCAACCCGAGACGAGACACACAGCCAAGAAAGAGCCTGCGCACAAAGGAGCCCCTTGCTGCGACACTGGCATGTGCCGTGCTCAGAAAGGCTGCCTCGCCACTCTGGCGAGGAATGCCAAAACGTATCATGTGCCGTGATGCCAAGCCGTGGACACCGGTTTCAGGGCAAGGCATTCATGAGAGCACTGGTAGGAGAGTATTACAATCAAACTATCGGAAACTATCGAGATTATGCACAAAGGAAACCACTGCGTGCGATGCCCAAAGATGTAGAGGCTGTGTGCTGTCTGTAAATCAATTTCTACTCTTGGTTGACACTCGCCACTCGACTAACGGGCCGCTCTCCAGGCCGCTCTCCCTCGTCCAGGCCGCCCCGCAACTCTGCCCGCAACTCTGCAATTGTCCTCCAGGCCGCCTCCAACTCTGTACCATAGTTGCCCCCCAGGCCGCCGCGACGCCCCGTTAGTCCAGCACGTGGCCTGCCAAGGCTGCGCTCCTGTCGTTCACAACCGTCTTCTTCAGCGTCTTGCCCTGCAGCACTTCGCCCAGGAAAGCTAGTGGACGAGCAGCGCCTCCGGCAGCGCCAGGCGCAGGCGGTGCAGGGAGTCCGGCTGGAGGCGGAGGCGGCGGCGGCGGCGGCGGAACACCCCCCGGAGCAGCCGGCGGTGGCGGCGGCGGCGGCGGAGGAGGAGGGGCTCCGGGAGCCTCGCCACCAAATGTAGGCGGTGCAGGTGCTTCGGCTGCCGGCGGCGGCGGCGGCGGAGGCGGAGGCGGAGGCGGGGCACCGGGAGCCTCGCCACCAAGTGTAGGTGGAGCAGGCGCTTCGGCTGCCGGCGGCGGCGGCGGCGACGGCGGCGGCGGAGCAAACGGAGCCGCCGCTGGGGAGGCGACGGGCGAGGCGGCCTTGTCTCCAACGGCCGACAGGGGACGAGGGGGCGCCATGCTGCCAAAGAGACGCGAAGCCAGCTCGGCTGCACTCTTGCCGCCGCCCGGTCTGTCGTCGTCCGAGTCTTCCTCCTCTTCTTCGTTGGCATCCGAGCCCCAGCCATCGTCGTCGGTGTCGGCCCGCTTCCGCGACACCGGCCCGGTGAACACGGGGGCAGCGGGGGCGGCCGCGGCGGCCGCAGCCAGCGGGTTGACAGTCATGCGGTGGAACGGGTTCGTAGAAACCTCGGCGGCCGCAGCCGCGCCGGCCGGCGAAGAGCCATCGGTCGACTGGGAGAGCATCCGAAAATAAGGGTTGCGGCTCTCGGCCTTGGCGTCCTCGGCAGCAGCAGCAGCAGCAGCAGCAGCACTGGAATCGGTGCCGGCGACCGAGATGGACGGGATCGCCGGCGCTGCTGCCGGTGCCGATGCCGGTGCCGCCGCTGCCGCGGACTTGGCGTCGTGGTCCTGGCTGCTGATCTGGCTGCCGCCCAGCGTCGGCGTCGAGGCCTGCGGCGTAACCTGCTCGTCGTCCGAGGAGCTGTCGTCGTCGTCGTCGTCGTTTATGGCTTCGAGCTGCCGCTTCAGCTCTTCTTCCCGCTTGCGTGCCGCTTCGATCTCGGCACGCCGTGCGGCCGCCTTGGCCTCCCTCTCCCTGGCCTCTGCCTGCGCCGCCTTCTTCTTCTTCTTGTCCTCTTCCTTCTTGAGCTTGCTGAGCCTGACCTGCTCCTCCAGCTGCTTGAGACGCGACTCGGCCGTCGCCAGCTCATCGTCTTCCGTCTTGGCCGGCGCCCTAGAAATCACATTGTCAGCGGGAACAGCATTCTTTTAATGCAGACGGAAAGCGGTACGCAGACGGGAAGAACAACGTACTCGGCCTCGCGCACGGTTGGTGCCGGGGGTGCCGGCGCCGGCGCCGGCGATGGTGGTGCTGGTGCCGCCTTCCGCACCGGCGGCGGCGGGGGCTTGGCGGCAGCCGGCGTCGCGGCTGCCGGGGGCGGCACACCTTGCTCTTCGGCGAGGCGTGCCTTGCGCTCGGCGTCGCGGCGCGCCGTTTCCTCATCGGCCAGGCGGGCTTTCTCGGCGCGTTCCGCCTTCTCACGCTCGGCCCGCTGAGCCGCACTCTCTCCGCGCCGGCTGATGCCGATGGCGGCCAGACGCTCCTGCATCCGCTGGGCCGCCTGCTCCTTGATGTAGGCCGCGCGCTCCTCGGGCGTCTTGTAGGCGGCGGCGCCGCCGCCGCCAGAGGCGGCTGTCGGCGTCGCGGTGCGCGAGCTCGAGGAGGCGGCGGCGGCGGCGGCGGCAGGGCTGTCCTCGCGGCGCGCCGCTTCGGCCGCGTCGTCGGCGCGCGAGCCCGACACGTGCGACCGTTCCTGGGCCCGGACGCGGTTGGCCCGGCTGGACCGCTGCAGGTCAAAGATAAAGTCGCGGACCTCGTCTTCGACGCCCAGGGCATCCTCCCAGCGGCGCCGCTCGTGCTCGTACGACGAGCTGTCGCCCGTGTCCTTGAGGTTGCTCTCGATGCCGCTCGCAAACGCCCGCACGCTGTCTTCGACGTCCTGCACCATGCGCTCGTTGTTGTCCTTTTCGTTGCGGATCTTGACGTTCTCCTCCTCCAGGCGGCGCGCCGCGTCGCCGGCATCGGGCGTGTCAATCTTCTCTCCCCGCAGCGCCGCCGTGCGCTGCCGCATCATGGCCTTGGCCCGGGCCTTGACCCGGTCCGACTCCGTGACCGCACCGCCGGGCCCGGTGCCCACAATCGGCTCCGGCGCGCTTCCGGGGTGCGCCTTGGCGTCCTGGATGCGGAAGAGCTCGAGCCTGGCCTCGGCAATGGCCTTTTCCGTCTTGCGCACCTGCGAGGCCAGGCTGGGGATCTTGTCCGTCAGGTTCTGCAGCTGCCGCTTGAGCGCGCGCCGCTCGGCTTCCGAATCGCCGCTGCCCGTGATCAGGGACGCGTTGGGGTGCCCGTCAATGTCTTCTTGGATGCGGCGGATGCGGCGGTACAGCTCGTCGGCCTCCCGGCGGTCCTTGCGGTCGAGGATCTCGTCTTCCTCGGCGTTCTTCTCGTCGCTAAAGTCCAGGGCGTCCAGCAGCACCTGCTTCTCTCTCACCTTTTTGCGCAGCTGGTCCAGGGTCAGGTCGTCGTTGTTGGAGGCCACCGACGCCGGAGAGTCCGGGCGCGGCGACTCGTGGCCGCCGACGCGGCGGCGGGCGCTGGACCGGTAGCCGACGGCCTCGTCGTTGTTCTTGTACACGGTGCCGTCCTTGCGGTTGGCGGCAAAGGCGCCGCCGGAGGCGCGGAACGAGTGGCTCTTCAGGTAGCTGACGCCCGTCTTCTGCGGCAGGAGGGCAGCGCCCGAGTTCTTGCGGTAGTCGGACTCCTGGTTGACCAGGTTCTTGAGCGTGTCGAGAGACTCGGAAAAGTTCCGCGTCGACGGGGGCACGAGCTCGGGCGGCAGGCGGGCCGGGACGGGATAGCCGTTCAGTTTTCGGTAGATCAGGTGCATGGCCACGGCAAACTCGTCCAGGTTGAGGCGGCCCTTGTTGCCCGAGTCGGCCAGCGTCCAGACCCGCTCCAGATCCGGCTTGTCCAGCCCGCTCTGGCCGAAAATGTCAATGGCCTGGTTGCCGGCAATGTAGCCCTTGTTCATGCCGTCCCAGGCCCGAAAAATGGCATCGTACGTGGTCTTCTCGCCCTTGGTGATGGACCAGGGGATCTGCGCATTGCCCTGCAGCCCGGCCGTCGTGTAGCTGCCCTGGGCACCCGCGCCCGCATTGCCCTGCTGCGGCATCATGCGGGCCTGGAGAGCATCAATGTTGGGCAGGCCCGTCGACGGCGTGTTGACCAGGCCCCACTGGCCGGGCCGCCCTGTCGGCTGGGCGTTCAGGGGCGCCGGTATCCCGCCCGGCATGGAGCCATAGCCCGTAGGCATGGGGGGCATCGGAGGCAGCGGCCCGGCATATCCGGTGGGTTGGGGGTTCTGCTGCATGCCGGCAAAGCCAGTCTGCTGGGGTTGTTGGAAGCCGGTCGGCTGGCTAAGGAACCCAGGTTGCTGCTGCTGCTGCTGCTGCTGGCCGGGGAAGCCAGTCAGAGAGGCCTGCAAGAGCTGCGAGTTGGAAGGCTGGGGCTGCGGGTGGTGAATCGCCGGCGGCGAAGCCGTGGTCTGACGTGCAGAAAAGTCGGGCGCGTTGCTGGCCGGCTGGCCCGAGCCGTTGGCGGCGTCGTCTGCGATGCTAAAGTTGATGATATCGACCATGCTCGAGACCTCGTTCTTGACGTTGACGGGAAGCGTCGCCGGAAGAGTCTTGCCGGTGAGCTTCAGGTTGCAGAGATACATGGCCAGCGCGAATTCGGGAAAATGCAGCTGGCCGGACCGCGTCGTGTCGGCCAATACCCTAAAAGACGGAACACACACACACACACAGGTCAGGAAACACGGCCGATCATGGCATTCTCGCCCCCCTCCTCTCCCGATCCCTCTCCTCGTCATGACGTACCAGATTTGCGAGAGCGAGTCGCCGTCTAGCTTGGAGCGCAGCAGCAGGTCACGCGCCTTCTCGCCGGACATGGTGTTCTGGCCTTCGCCCACGGCCGACTTGAACAGGGTCTCAAACTTGGCCTGATCCTGCGCCGTGATAAAGGACAGGCGGATGTTGGGGATCTTGGTGGTCGGCTTGGCGGCTTGCGGAGCCGGCCTGCTGGCCGCGCCTGCGGTGTGGAAAGAGGCCGCCATCTCCGTGAACCCGGTCGGCTGGGGTTGGACAGGCGCCGGCGGCGGCGGCGCCTGCAGAGAAGCGGAAGCAAAAGGGCTCGTAGACGCCTGGGAGATGGACGGGAACTGCTGCTGCTGCTGCTGCTGCTGCTGCTGCTGCTGTTGTTGCTGAAATTGCGGTGGAAGCGCAGGTACTGGGGGTGCCGCGCCGGTCGGCAGGCCAGGCTGGCCGGGAAAGCCGGTATACTGCGCCTGGAGAAATCCGGGCCCCTGCGCCGAGGGCATGCCGGTGGCCTGCGGCTGGAGGCCGGGGTATCCGGTATACTGCGACTGGAGAGGTGCCTGGCCAAAGCCGGTGGGCTGAGGCGCAAAGGGGCTTGGCTGCTGCTGCGGCTGGCCGAGATTCACGCCATACTGCTGCGGCTGCTGCGGCTGGCCCGGCCGAAGACTGTTGCCTCCGCCGAGGAAGGCGTTTGTACCGGAGTACATGGTGTTGACGAAGGGGGGGGGAGAGGCCCTGCTAGGAGCCGGCAAGGCGATGCAGAAAAGGGCAGAGGAAGCGAAAAGGGGGACCCAACAGAAACCCAAGCAGAAAAACACACACAGAGGCACAAAGAGGAGTTTGATGTCTCGAGGGATTGCCAAGTGACGAATCGCGGGCCAGAGAGAGTGCAGAGAAAAAAAAAGGAGGGCGAAAAAAGGAGACACGCAGAGAGAGAGAGAGAGAGAGAGCGACAAAAGCTAAAACATCCAACAGCAAAGCTCCGTAATTAGCGGCGCTTAGGGAGGCCTTCACAGGAAGAAGAAACGGAGAGAGCGCGAAAACAGCAAATGGTCGGGTGTGCGGAGCCAACGGATGCGAGGCAGACGTGAATCCAAAAGGAAGATGGCTTGATCGAGGTAAAAAAAGGATGACGAAGCCCTGAAAAGGCTGGGGGGCGGCTGCCCAGAATGCGCCGGCATGGCAGGAAGTACGAGCACCGCGGAGCACGGACCTGTTGTGTGGCTGCGCAGGCCCCACCTGCGCGCACAGTGCGCGGACTGTACAGTGAGTGCGTTGCTGTGCGTTAGGAGCCCCGTTTATTCTCTATTCTTTTTCAGTCATAATCTTCACTACAGAAAAGCCTCTAAGCGTGTACTTCCTCTACAGACAGAGCCGGGCCCGGCTGTCTGCCAGACGTTGGCCCCGTAACCTGTTTCTAGATACAATGGCACTCTGGAGAAACCTCTCTCCATTTTCGCGGAACATTTTTCTTCTCCGCAAAAGGTCCATGTCCTAGCAGCCAGGCTGAGCCGCCATTTTCCCACTCCTCCTCGTTGTGTGCGCCAGGTAGGATGGTGTGCATCCGGGCCGGTGACAACAAGCGCCGGCCGGTTCCATGCTATTTTACTTGGCCGTCGGGAAGTTGACGGCCTCGGTCTGGGCCCACGACTGGATGTCGGCGCGGGTGTTCTCGAGGGCACCGGTGAGGCCGAACTGGGTGTTGACGCCTTCGATGCGGTGCGTCGAGTTGATGTTCTTGACGAGGACGAGCTGGTAGCAGCTGGCGGTGCCCTGGCGCGAGGCGATGGTGGAGTAGGCCAGGAAGAACAGCCAGATCTGGCGGGTGTCAGGAAAAATAAAAAAGGAAAAGAGAAAAAGGAAAAAAGAAAAACAGAGAAAGAGAAAAAAAAAAAAAAAAAAAAAAAAAAAACAGAAATGGGCAACAAATCCCTGCAGCAAGGACGGCACTTACGCGGTACCAGCGGGCGCCGTACTTGGCCTCGACCTTTTCGCGGTTGGCGGTCCAGTTGCGGTACCAGCGCCAGATGGTGGCGGAGTAGTGGACGCCAATGGTGTCGAGGCTCTTGAGCTCAAAGCCGGCGCCCTCGAGCTTGTCGATGACCCAGCCGATGGGCGTGGAGGCGTCGGCGCCGGGGAAGACGTACTTGTTCATGAAGAGACCCCAGACAAGGTCCTCAAACTGCCAGCGCTTACGCAGGCCGGCAATCTGCATGAAGAAGACGCCGTCGTCGTCGAGCATCTCGTAGACCTGGCGGCAGAAGCCGCCAAAGTGGCGGACGCCGACGTGCTCGGCCATCTCGAGACAGGTGATCTTGTTGTAGCCGCCCTTGGGCACGGGGATTTCGCGGTAGTCCATGCACACAATCTTGCTCTGCTCCTCCGGGATGCCGACCTGGCGCAGAGCCTTGTTGCCCCAGGCGGTCTGGTTGATGCCCAGGGTGACGCCGGTGACCTTGGCGCCAAAGTGGGCGCTGGCAAAGCGGGCGAGGGTGCCCCAGCCGCAGCCAATGTCCAGCATGACGTCGTCCTTTTGCAGGTCAATCTTTTCGCAGACAATGGCCAGCTTGTTGTCCTGCAGCTGCTCCAGCGACTCCTCGGCGTGGATGTCCGAGATCACGCCCGAGGTGTAGACCATGCGCGGGCCCAGGAACCACGAGTAGAAGTCGTCGCCGCGGTCGTAGTGGTCACGAACCTGCTCCTCGTCTGGGATGTGAGATGGGCGAGAGGGAGAGAGGGGGAGAAAAGGAATCAACAAGAGGACTCACCTTGCGACTTGGTGTGCATAATGACCTCGGGAATCATGTTGAAGAGAAAGTACTTGATCAGGTGGGGGGTCAGGACAAAGGTGGCCCAGTCGTGGCGGAACTCCATGGCCTCGAGGCAGTCGCCGTTGAAGTCGACGTCGCCGTCAAAGTACATTTCGTGAAAGGTCTCCATGTCGATCTTGGTGCGGCCGCGGAACTTGGCCTTGTCGGCGGGCTTCTTAAAGTTCAGGTAGTACTCAATGGGGCGGCCGGGCAGGCGGGCCTTTTCGTTGAGGCGCGGGCTGAGCGTGGAGATGACGACCCAGTAGCCGCCGAGCAGCGGCAGGGTGGTGAGGAGGGCGAAGAAGAGCGACGTCTTGAAGCCGCCGCCGAGCTTCCAGGCCATCCAGGTCGGCACAATCACGAGCACGGGCACGATCAGCGCGTACGAAAAGGTCTCGCTGGCGGCGCCGTCGGCCGGCAAGGGGCCATTTTTGATGGCTGGGTACTACACGGGGAGGCCGTCAGAACCAATATCGAGGGGGCAGAATCAGAGCATCAAGAGTGAGGAGATAAAGGAGGAAAGGCGGCAGTATCAAGAGTGAGGGGGAGGAGGGGGGCCGAATCGGAGCATCAAGAGTGAAAACGAAAAGGAGGGAGCGGCCAATTGGGTTCAACAAACCGAGGTGAGGCGTACGCCGCACTCCTCCGGCTTCTGGGAGGGCGGCTTGGCCTTGGGGGTCTTGACGAAGTCGACGACGACTTCGTGGTTGGTTTTCGACATGGTGGGCGGCAGCAGCGGCGGCGGCAGCGGCGGCGGCAGCGGCAGCGGCGGCGGAGCGGGCAGGACGAGAGGTCCAAAAGGGAAAAAGGGCAGTGGTGGGCGCAAAGGTCGGGGGGGGCGAGACGTAGGTAGGAGGCCACACCGCTTGGGAATGTGGGAGAAAAGATAAAAAACAGGTGTTCGGAGGGGACAGGTTTGCCTTTGCTCTGATTTTGTACGCTGGGTTTTTGCATTTAATTTGCATTTAGTTTTAATGCTAGAGGGGCGCTGGTCTCTTGCGTACGAATACAGGGGTTGTGCACCCTTTTTAGTGGGTCCCTCCTACTGATCAACGGGCTCCCCTATTCTGGCCTGTAAGATACACAAGCTCCGTTTCTCAACGCTTTTTTTTGGCCCATTCTGTGCGTATGTATTGTATACTAGTGTCAGCTATTCACCGTATAGCTTTTGACAACTAGTGATCTTGCATGCTCCCCTCGCCCCAACCGCCGCTATAATGAAGCAGCTGCTTCTCAGGCCCCGCTGAGATACAGGCGGCCTTCCCACGGGCGGAGCTGGCGGCGACAGCTTTCCGACAGCGACGGCGCCGCGGCTTCTTCGACGGCGGCGGCATCGCCGTAGTTGCCGACGGCGAAGCGAAAGACGGCGCCGGCGCCGGCGCCGGCGACGTCGTCGGCGGACGGCAGCACAACGTCCTGGACCTCGCCCGTAAAGTTGAGGGCGACGAGAACGGCCGGTGCGGGCGCGGCATCGGAGCCGGAGCCGGAGCCGGAGCCGGAGCCGGAGCCGGCGGACGGGGTCTTGGCAAAAACAAAGGTGGCGCTGTTGTCGGGGTCAAAGAGGCGGAAGCGGCCGTAGATGAAGAGGGCGGCGTGCTGCTTGCGCAGGGCCAGCATGGCCTTCCAAAAGGCAAGGGGCGAGTCGGGGTCCTGCTGCTGGCGGGCGACGTTGATCTCGGGGTAGAGGTCGTGGGTGCGCATCCAGGCGGCGGCGGGCCGGGTGGTGAAGCCGGCCGAGGCGTTGGAGGCGTCCCACTGCATCGGGGTGCGGGCGTTGTCGCGGCCGAGCAGCTGGATGCTGCGGCGGACGTAGTCGGTCTCGCGGCGGAGGGCGTCGGCATCAGCGCCGGCGGCGGCGGCGGCGCGGCGGGCGGCGTGGTAAAAGTTGACCGTCTCAATGTCGCGGTACTCGTCAATGGGCCACTCGGGCGGCACGTTGACCATGCCGATCTCCTGGCCCTGGTAGAGGAAGAGCGTGCCGGTCAGGGCGCACAGCATCAGGGCCAGCAGCTTGGCGGAGCGGACGCGGTGCTCCGGGGCGTCGGAGGCGAAGCGCGAGACGGAGCGGCCCTGGTCGTGGTTCTCGGCAAAGACGGTGGTCCAGCCGTCGGTGCCGTCGATAAACTGCTGCCAGCGCGCGACAATGGCCTTGAGCTGGGGCAGCGTCCAGGCGCGGGCGCGGTACTTTTCGCGGTCGCCCTGGCCGAGGTCGACCATGTCGAACTGGAAGACCATGCCGAGCTGGCGGTCGCCGCCGCGCACGTACTGCAGCACGTCGGCCGGGTCGGGCGTGTGCGGCAGCTCGCCCACGGTCATGGTGTCGTAGTGGTCCAGCACCCGCGTGTTCATCTCGCGCAGAAACTCGTGTATGCGCGGGCCGTTTGCGTATTCGGACCAGCCGGGCTGCTCGTAGGCTTCGGGGCACACAATGGGCGCATCGCGGAAGGCCGTGTCCTTGCTGTACATGTTGACGCAGTCGATGCGGAAGCCGTCGACGCCCTTGTCGAGCCAGAAGCGCATGGCGCTCTGGTAGATGGCTTCGCGGGCCTCTTTGTTTTCCCAGTTGAGGTCGGGCATCCTGGAGATATTCGGATCAGTTGAAAGCAAACACGCAAAAAGCCAAATAACCAGACAACCAGACAACCAAACAACCAAACAACCAGACAGCCAGACAGCCAAACGCAAACACGCAAACACGCAAAGCCAAACAGGAGCGCCACTCACTCGCGCGCAAACAGGTGCAGGTAGTACTCCTGCGTCGGCTCGTCCCATTCCCAGGCGCTGCCGCTGAAGTAGCTGCGCCAGTTTGTCGGCGGCAGCCGCGTGCCGTCGGCCGCAAAGCGCGGCGGCTTCCAGATGTACCAGTCGCGCTTGGGGCTCTCGCGCGACGCCCACGACTCGCGGAACCAGGCATGCTGGTCCGAGGTGTGGTTGACCACCAGGTCGAGGATCAGCCGCATCCCGCGCGCGTGGCAGGCGGCGATGAGCGCCTGCATGTCCTCCAGCGTGCCGTACGGCGCGTGGACGGCCTCGTAGTTGGCCACGTCGTAGCCCATGTCCACCTGCGGGCTCTCGTACATGGGCGACACCCACACCACGTCCACGCCCAGGTCCTTGAGGTAGTCCACCTTGCTGAGGATGCCGGGGATGTCGCCGAGGCCGTCGCCGTTGGAATCCTTGAAGCTCGCCGGGTAGATCTGGTACGCCGTCCCCTCCTTCCACCAGGCGCGGGCAGGCGGCGGCATGATGGGGGGGGGAGGGGGGAAGAGAAGGGGGGAGGGAAAGAAGGGGAGGGAGAGAAGGGGAGAGAAGGGGAGAGAAGGGGATGGAGAGAAGGAGAGAGACAAGAAGAGGGAGAGAAGGAGAAGGAGAAGGAAAAAAGAAAGAGACAAGACAAATGCAATAACTCGAGAGGAAGCCAAGAATCGTGACAGCCAAATAGTGACAACCAACCCAAGTGCTGGAAACGGAAGAGAGGCGAAAAAGGGACGAAAGACGAGGCTGGGCTACCCCGGATTTGCACCGGCAGAAGCTGCCTTTATACGCTGGCGCGAGTCGCCACGCCGCCTCGACCTGCGCTGCCCCGAACTGCCGGCCACGTCCAGGCGTTACCCCGAATCCTCGGCAACACCGACCAGACAACTCCCGTGGCCGCCCAGCTCGTGATGCACAGGGACCCCTGGTTGCCCCCCCACCCCGATTTCGCGCCTCTTCCCCCCCCCCCATGGGGATCACGAGGGGCACTGCATGTCTGCATGTGTGCAAAAAAAAAAAGTACCCGCCTCAGCAGCGGTGCTGCTGCCGCCGCCCGCGGCGCCAGGTGTCTGCTCGCTCAATCGCTCGCTATAACCCGCAAAATTCCTGCGCTAGTTGTTGGCTCTGTCATGTACTCTGCAAAATACGCATCTGTTGGCCTCGTGCAGCGTGCCAGGTCCTGCCGATGCCCATTGTCCCGACGCCATTTGTTCCGATGCCATTGGTTATCTAGATGGGTCGTGGCGTCTCCGCCTCGAGCGCTTTGGTGTGCTGGCTGTCGCCTGAGCTGCCGGGCCCGGCACCGGTCCGACACCGCATCGGCCCCGGAACGGCCGTCTCCGGGAGGCTGTCGGCCGTCTCCGGGAGGCTGTCCGGCTCGGCATTGGTGTTGTCAGCGGTCACGCCGGTCGTGCCGGTCGTGGCGCCGGCTGCTGCCGCGGTCGCGGTCCCGATCCCGGTCGCGGTCGCGGTCCCGATCCCGGTCGCGGTCGCGCTCCCGCTCGGCCTTGTAGCTGGAGCCGTAGCGGTCGTCGCGCTTCTCCCGCCGCTTCTCCTCCTCGCGCCGGTACTCGTGCAGCTTGGGCGGCCGCGGCTTGCGCTGGCTGCCGCTGCCGCCGCTGCCGGCCGCGCCGATCTTGTGGTTCCACGCGCCCAGGTCCTCGGCCCCCTTGAGCTCCTTGGCGCCCAGCCCCAGCTGGTTCGGCCGCCGCCGCACCTGCTTCACCTTGGGCCCCCGGTCCTGCCCGTCCCAGCCCATGCCGCGCAGCAGCGCCGCCCCAAACTCCTCCACCGGCATCGCCTCGTACTCCTCCAGCGTCGACACGTCCGGCGCGTCGTGAAAGTCCCGGCTAAAGGCCTCGTCCTCCGTCACCGCCTCGCCCGCCCGCTCAATCACCAGCGCCCGCCGGTGCCGGTCTGCCCCGGGCCGCCCCAGCAGCGCGTCCACGGCTTCCTTTTCGACATCCTCCGGCCCGGGCCCGTCGGCCCCGTCGGCCCCGTCGGCCCCGTTGGCCCCGTTGGCCCCGTCGGCCCCGTCAGCCTCCTCGTTCACGTCATCGCCTCCGCCCGCTGCTGCCGCCGCCGCCGCCGCCGCGTCCTTTTTCGTAATGGTCAGGCCCCATGCCACCGTGCTGTCCTGGTCGGCCGCCGCGGTCTCTGCGTGGCTCTCGTGCTGCCCTGGCGAGCGGCTGCGATCGTCCCGCTCCTTTTGTGTCTGCCTCCGTGCTCTGGCGCCGCTCCGCCAGTCGCGGTTGCGCTGCCGCTCAATGACGAGCGGGCCGCGGCTCGCCTTGCTCACGCGCTCGAGCTCGGCGCCATGGTCTCCAAACGCCGTGATGCGCTCGGCCCGGCCGCCGCCGCCGCCATGGCCGCTGTCGTCGTCGGACCCGGACTCGGAGTCGCTGCCAAACCCGCGGCCGCGTCGGCGCTTCCCCAGAGAAGTCGACGGCGGCGGCCGCGCCGGCTTCTTCTTGGCCGCGCCGGACAATGTGCTGCCAAACTTGATGCTTATAGCCGCCACCCCAGAGTCGTCGCCGGGGTCTGCCATGACGTTGTGTAGAGGCTGTATCTTACTCCCGCAGCACGGCCGAAAAGCTGGGGAAGGTTTGGGGATAAAATTGGCCGCCGATACGCTATCCAGATTTGGAACCAAACCTATCCAGCACTTCAGCCACAGACAGCACCAGCCACAGACAGCACTTCAGCCACACGGTGGCTCTGAAAGAGCGCCTTGCACAGTCAGCAACTTTTTTTTTTTATTTTTTTTTAGCAACAAATCTGTCCTTTCATGTGAAGATGGGTTTTTGCGGTCAAGAAGCCACACCGCAAGATAACCTTACTGAGGTCATCAGCAGCCACAGAGAACCTACGCGTATCTACAAGCGTACGCCCACCTGACATCCGGCGCGCTACTCCGTAGATTCCCAGATAACACCTTTGTCCGCTGTGGGCAAGCCCCTTTTCGCCCAAGCTCTTGGTTCATTTCCTTTTTTTTTTTTTCCCCATCTAGTATCGGCCAATGGCAAATCCGGAGGTGGCCCCACCTAGCATTACGGGTTTGTCAAAGACAAGAACAGGGAGAAAGCCACGGCGAAAGCAGGCCTAAAACCCAACCAAAAACAACCCAAAAACAAAAAGATCACCCCCGACACACCCGCTATCTTGGATAAAAAACTCCCCCCCCCAAACAGCAGCCACGCCCAGTCCTGCCCATAGTCCGGCCACTTTACGAAAATTTGACTCTGGTGGCCGAGGGCAGCATCTTCACCCCCCCCCCCCCCTCAAAAAAAATAGATATCGCCAAAAACAACAAAAAGCAGCCTTTTCCATCAATTCCGAGTGCGGTCACTGCCCGAGACTGGTGCCCAGAGTCCGTTTCGACATTCGTTTTTGATAAAAACGAATGTCGCGTCCACCCATGACATGACTGAGGTCGGACCCGCCGACCGCCGCGAGCTCCTGCGATCAAAACGGGCAGAATGCAGGTGAGAGAGCGCGTCCATGCGATGGAGCTGATTTTTCCGATTCGATCGAGGCCGGTTTCGACGTGCTGACGCCGCGTAGCTCAATTGTACGGTCGCGCAAGCGCAAGCTGCGCGAGTTCTACGCCGTTGCGACCGACGGAAATGCCGCCTTGCATCTCGATGCATTCGACCCCGACGCGCCGCCCACCACACCCGCCGAATCAAAGTTTCTCGTTGACACCGACATTCTACAGTAGGTCCCTTGTGTCTTTTTCTTTATTTTTATTTTTCTTTTCCTTTTCTCTTCTTCTCTTTCTTTTCTCTGCCGCGCTCCTTTCTCCCTCCTTTCTCCTGCACTCAGCTCACCACTTTCCCCCCCCCCAGAGGCCGCTCTCTGAGCGACGCGCGCATCCCGCCGCGGCTCAAGCCCGATGCCAAGGCCTTTCAGCGCTTCCTGAAGTCGGCCGCGGCGGCGCTGGCCAAGACGGATGCGCCACTCGGAGCCAAGCCCGCCGCCGAGGCGGCCCAGCCGCAGCTGCAGCCGCCACCGCCGCCCGCCGCCGTCCGCGAGGCCGATGCCCCAACTCAAGCGACCTCGGTCGACGCAGCCACGGCAGCAGCAGCGAAGCTCTCACCTCCCATCTCTCCTCCCGGGCCATTGCATGCGCCCACCGCTGTGGCGGCCGTGGCGGCGCCGATAGACGCTGCTGGGAGCCCATCCTCCCTGTCGACTTTTCAGGCCCCGGCACCTGCGGTATCGACGGCACCACTTTCAGCTGTCGCGGCCGTGGGAGATGGCTCTCCGGCAGCAGCAGCAGCAGCAGCAGCAGCAGCATCAGTGGTTGCTGCGGCGGCTACGACGGCCGTGGCGCCGCCGCTGCGGTTGCCGTCGAGCCCTGCTCCAGCCGCGTCAGAACCCATGGACGTCGACGACGACCACGACGACCACGACGACCACGACGACCACGACCGCGATCACGACCATGCCGCCGGACAGGGACAGGCTGGAAGCACGATGACGCAAGTGCACAAGGGCACGGCGCTGACGCCGAAAGCGGTCGATACGCCGTCGTCTCCCGACTCCATGGCGCAAACGGCGACGACTCCGGCCGTGCACGATCTTTCGACAAACACCAGCCCTGAAAACGAAGGGGACGCGTGCATGGAGGGGGAAGAGGAGTCGGAGGAGTCGGCGGCCGGCGCGGCAGCCGCTGCGGCCACGGTCAGGACACCGGGTGCCGAGGAAACGGAACAAGTGGCAAAGCAGCAGCAGCAGCAGCAGCAGCAGCAGCAGTCGCGCGGCGATCCGGTAGAGGCACAGCTCCTCCACGAATCCGGCGCCATGAGCGAGTCGCGCACTGACGACAGGGATGAGCCTGTTGTCACTGTGCCCTCGCCTCCAGCCTTGCCAACGGACGATGCTGCGCCGCCCGGAGCAGCTGTGGAACCGGCTGGTCTGCCAGAGGCGGTGGAGGCGGCTGCCGTGGTCGTCGACGACGCCGCTCCTCCTCCCCCCACGGCCATGGACCTCGACAAGGCGCCGACGCCGCCGCGAACACGCACCCCGCCTCCGGACAAGTCTGCAGCCGTGCCGGGCCATGGTCCAGAACCTCCAAAAGAGGCAGATGAGGCGCCGCCGCCGCGCTTGCCGGGGGATGCCAGCCCGAAGCTGCCCGCTGCAGCTTCAGCCTCCGCTGCCGCCGCTGCCGCCGGGGCGTTACCGACGCCAAAGCCGAGCATGGACGGCAGAGAACAGCAGAGCATGCGCGGCCTCCTGGCTGGCCGGGGCAAGAAGGACAAGGGCAAGGCGCCGCGGGTGCTGTTTGGCAAGGCGAAAAAGGCGAGGAAGGAGGCCAGGAGGGCGACGTCGACGAATCTGGCCAAGGCCGAGAACCTGCTGGCGGAGGACTACTTTACGCCGCTGTTCATGCAGACGGTGGCGCAGCAGTCCAAGTGGCTGAAGAACCTGGACCAGCTGGTGCACCATGCGCGCAAGACGATCTCGACGTCGGACCTGCAGGCGTCCATGTTTGAGAGCCAGTCGTGCAAGATCCTGAAGCGCGTGTACCAGCTGCAGCAGCAAAACGAGTGGTCGCTGCGGCAGCCGAAGCGGTGTCCGGAGCCGACGCGGCCGGAGTCGCACTGGGACGTGATGCTGCAGGAGATGAAGTGGATGCGGACCGACTTCCGCGAGGAGCGCAAGTGGAAGATGGCCGTGGCGCGCAACCTGGCGACGGCCTGCGCGGCCTGGGTGGCGGCTGCCGGCCGTCCGGGCGAGCGCAAGGCGATGCAGGTGGCCGCCCGCATCCCACCGCGGCGGCGGAGGGCGGAGGCCGAGGCCGAGGCTGAGGCCAAGGCCGAGGCCGAGGCGGACGTCGACGACATGGCCATGATTGGCAACGCCATGATTGACGCGGCGGGCGAGGCAGAGGACGGCAGCGAGCGGGCGGCGGAGGACAACAAGGATGCTGACGACGACGACGACGACGGCGGCGGCGACGACGACGACGACGGCGCTGCAGAGCCGGAGCTGACGGTGTCGCCGTCTGCGCTCTTTGCGCTGCCAGACGAGGCGGTGCTGTTCAGCCTGGAGCCGTCGGCGGCGTCGGAGCGGCTGCTGGCGGAGCTGCCGCTGTACGGGTCGGCGCTGCAGAAGCCGCAGGCGGAGCGGCCGGGGCTGACGCAGCGGGACCCGGATGCGTGGTGGCGGCGGCCGGTGGTGCCGGCGAGCAAGTACATTGAGACGCCCATCATTGTGTCGGCCAAGGCGCCGCCGCACAAGCGCAGCCGGTACCAGATGTGGGAGGAGGAGGACAGCGACTCGGACGAGGAGTTTATGTACGGCGAGGCGGCGGCGGCGGCGGCGGCGGCGGCACCAGCAACCGGAGCAACCGGAAAGAGGGAGCGGCAGACGGCGGCACCAGACTGCACGGTCGGGCTGTTCGACCCGGCGCTGCGGACGATGCGGGAGCGGCTGCACGCGGGACAGCAGTTCCGGCCGCCGTCGGAGCACCCGATGCCGCAGCAGAGCTTCTACGAGAACCGGCCGCCGTCGCAGTGGACGGTGGCGGACGACGACCAGCTCAAGAAGCTGGTGCGCGAGCTGTCGTACAACTGGTCGCACATTTCGAGCATCCTGTCGACGCGGTCGCTGTTTGCGTCGGGCGCGGAGCGGCGCACGCCCTGGGAGTGCTTTGAGCGCTGGGTCAGTCTCGAGGGATACCCCAGCGACGCGGCCAAGTCGCCCTACTTCAAGGCGTACCAGGCGCGCATCGACACGGCGCAGCGCGTGATCAAGGAGGCCAACGAGAAGGCGGCGGCGGCGGCGGCAGCAGCAGCAGCGGCAGCGGCAGCGGCATCAGCATCGACGTCCGGCAACAGCAACAACAACAACAGCAACAACAACAACAGCAGCAACAGCAGCAGCAACAACAACACGAACAACAACATGAACAACGTGGGCGGACACACGGCGATGCCGCGGCGGCGGCCGACGCTGGCGGTGCGGGTGGAGCGGCACCGCAACCAAAAGTACCTGGCCATGATCGAGGCGATGCGCAAGCTGGCCAAGAAGCGGGAGGCGCTGCTGCATAAGCAGCAGCAGCAGGCGTCGGTGGTGGCGATGCGCAAGGCCAACGAGCCGCCGCAGCAGAAGATGCCGGTCAAGACGCCGCGCGAGTACAGCATGCTCCGGTTCGAGCGCGAGCAGAAGATGGCCGAGCGGATGGCCGAGATTACGCACCGGCAGGCCGAGAGCCATCGGAGGGTGGGTTTCTTTCTTCTTTCTTCTTTCTTCTTTCTTTCTTCTTTCTTTCTTTCCCTCCTTCTTTCCTTCCTTCTTTCTTCCTTCTTTCCTTATCTTCTTCTTCCTTCCCCCGCTAACAAACAGCAACTCTTGGCGCGCTCCCAGAACCAGGCGCTGGCCGCCGGCGTGGTCGGCAACATGCCGCCGCAGGTGGCGGCGCAGATGGCGGCGGCCAACTCCATGGCCATGGCCGGCCGCGGCGGCGTGCCCGGGGTCCCGGGCATGGCGGGCGCGCTGCAGGGCCGGCCGCGCATGGCGATGCCGGGCTCGGCCAACGCGATGGCGAGCCTGCAGGCCAGCATGGCGGCCGGCTCGCCCGGCCAGATGCCGCTGACGAGCCTGCAGCAGGCCCAGCTGCAGCAGGTGATGCAGGCGCAGCGGATGCAGATGGGCCAGGCGTCGCCCGAGATGAAACTGGTCCTGCAGGCGCGCCGCATCCAGCTCCAGCAGCAGCAGCAGGTGCAGCAGCAGCAGCAGCAGCAGGTGCATCAGCATCAGCAGGTGCATCAGCACCAGCAGCACCAGCAGGTGCATCAACACCAGCAGCACCAACAGCAACAACAGCACCAGCATCAACAGTTGCAGCACCAGTTGCAGCAACAACTGCAGCAGCAGCAGCAGCAGCAGCAGCAGCAGCAGCAACAGCAGCAACAACAACAACAACAGCAGCAGCAGCAGCACGCCGCCCAGCTTCCGCAGCACGCCCAGCACACGCAACACTCGCCGCTCACTCCTCACCTCCAGCAACAACACCTCACCCCGCAGCAGCAGCAGCAGGTTCTCCAACAGCAGCAGCTTCAGCAGCTCCAAGCACAGCAGCTCCAGCAGCAGCAGCAGCAGCAGCAGCAGCTTCAGCAGCAGCAGCAGCATCAACAACAACAACAGCAGCAGCAGCAACAACAACAGCAGCAGCAGCAACAACAACAACAACAACAGTCGTCTGCGCATGCATCGTCGCAGCTGCCGCAGACCCAGCAGGCGGCCTTGGGCAAGGCGGCAGCGGCGGCGGCGGCGGCGGTAGCGCAAGGGTCGCCGACGGGGGGGATGCGGCCCGGGCTGAACGGGTTGAACCAGCAGAGTTACCTGGCGAACTCGCAGGCCATGGCGTCGTTTGGCGCGGCGGCGGGCGGCGTCGCGGCGGGTGGCGGCGGCGGCGGCGGCGGTGGTGGTGGGTTGGCCATGACGACGAGCACGAGCAGCGGAGGCGGTGGAAGCGGCGGCGGCGGCGGCGGTGGCGGCGGTGGCGGCGGCGGGGGGCCAGCACGGCCGGTGGCGCAACAGGTGCCGCCCAACATCATGGCGCAGATCCGGGAGCTGGAGAGCTCGTTCCGGGCCAAGAACCCGGCGCTGACGGCGGAGCAGGCGCGGCAGATGGCGCTGCAAAACTACAGCCAGATCATCCTGATGCAGCGGCAGAGCGCCATGCACGCCGCCTCGGGCGCCGGGCCGCAGCAGGCCCTGGCCGGCACCAGCCCGCGCCAGTACGCCCAGCTGCTGCGCGCCCAGGCTGCGGCGCAGGCGGCGCAGAACGCCCACGCGGCCCAGGCCGTGCAGGCGGCGCAGGCGGCCCATGCGGCGCAGGCGGCGCAGGTGGCCCAGGCCCAGGCTGCGGCCCAGGCCCAGGCTCAGGCTCAGGCCGCTGCTGCCGCCGCCGCCGCTGCGCAGCGCCAGGCCACGCCGCTGCAGGCCGCACAGCTGCAGACGGCGGCGACGGCGGCTCACATGGCCCGGCAGGCCAACGGCACCAACGTCGCCGGCGTGCCTCCGCCTTCCGGGTCATAGGGGGGGGAGAGGAGGCGATTGAAGCGGCGAAATCTGTCTGCCTGTTTGGCAGGGAGGGCCTTGAGGAGGAGGGCCTTGAGGAGGAGGGCCTTGAGGGGGAGGGCTCCAAGAGACTCAGCTTTACGGCGTAACTAGAGGGTGATTAATCAGCCGAGGCGTGCACACGCTGTGATTGTGAGTTGTGTCGTGCTGTAAAGTGCTGTGATTGTGAGCTGTGTGCTGTAAAATGCTTGATTGTGAGCTGTGCTGTGTCGTCTGATTGTGTGATAAGATAAGATAGCCGATAACGACTGATAAGAAAGGTCTGATAAGGATAAACAAAAAATTCTTTGGGAAGGCGCTGCCGTCCATTGCCACTGCACACTATCACAATCTGGCCTCTCGCACCAGCACGGAAGCAAGATGAAGAGAAAACGAGAGTCCAAGGAGGCGGCGCGGGCGGCTACGGCTGCCCCGGTGCTCAAGTCGGCGCTCAAGAGCAGCGCGGCAGCACGCGAGGACGCGGTGCAGCGGCCGAGCAAAAAGGCCAAGGCACAGGCTGTGAGCAGCGCTGTGCGGGCGGCCGATCCGGACGAGAAGCCGGCCAAGAAGGCTGCCAAGAGCCCGGCGACGGCGGCGGCGGCCAAGCCGGCGGCGACGCAGAGTCCGGCGGGCACGGTGTCGCTGGGGCCGGGCGAGCCGACGGTGCTGCAGATCGTGGCGGGATCCTACGACCGGACGCTGCACGGAGTGACGGCGACGGTGACGCACAGTACCGACGGTAACCACGACGACGACAGCAGCAGCATACGCTTTGCCGACACGTTCTTGTTCAACGCGCACACGTCGGCGATCCGGTGCCTGGCGCTGTCGCCGCCGTCGGTGGCGGTGGCGGGCCAGGGGCAAAAGGTGATGCTGGCGACGGGCAGCACGGACGAGCGCATCAACATTTACAACCTGTCGGCGCACCCGCCGCGGGCAGCAGCGGCGGCGGCGACGGCGGCGACGGCGGCGACGGCGGCGGAGGCGGAGGAGGAGCGGGCGCTGCTGGAGCAGGTGGTGCGGCGGCCGGTGATGGCGGTGGCGGAGGACGCGGGCAACCGGGAGCTGGGCACGCTGCTGCACCACACGTCGACGGTGACGCGGCTGGCGTTCCCGACGCGGAGCAAGCTGCTGTCGGCGTCGGAGGACTCGACGGTGGCGGTGACGCGGACGCGCGACTGGGCGCTGCTGTCGGCGATCCGCGTGCCGGTGGCCAAGGGCGACGGCAGCAGCGGCGGGGCGGTGCGGCGGCGGCCGGGCGGCGACACGGCGCCGCCGGGCGGGGCGCCGGCGGGCGTCAACGACTTTGCCGTGCACCCGAGCCTCAAGGTGATGCTGAGCGTCAGCCGCGGCGAGCGCAGCATGCGCCTGTGGAACCTGGTGACGGGCAAAAAGGCCGGCGTGCTCAACTTTGGCCGCGACCTGCTGCGCGGCGCCGCCGCCTCGGCCGACCGCTTCACCGCCGGCGAGGGCCAGCGCGTCGCCTGGGGGCGCAGCTTTGCTGCCGCCGGCGGCGCCGAGCCCACCGACGAGTTTGCCATTGGCTTTGACCGCAACGTGGTCGTCTTTGGCATCGACAGCCGCCCGCGCTGCACGCTGCTGCCGCCCGACGCGCGCATCAAGGTCCACGACCTGCACTACTTTGACGTGGGCCTGGCCACGGCCACGCCGTTTTCCGTGCTCGCCGTCGCCACCGAGGACGGCCGCATCCTGCTGTGCTCGACCCGGCCGGAGGATCTGCGGAAGACGGAGGAGGCCGAGGCTGACGCTAAAGTCGAGCCCGACGCCCGGAAGCGCCGCGTGCCGCCGCCGCCGACGCCGCGGCTGCCCGTGGCGCCGCGCATCGGCCAGATCGGCGGCCGCGCGGCCGGCGTGACCGGCCGCATCAAGGCCTTCAAGGTGCTGGCGGCCGTCGAGGCCGGGCGCCCGGCGTGGTACGTGGTGGCCGTGTCCAGCAGCGGAGCCCTCCGCGTCTACCGGCTGGCCGAGGACGAGCTGCGGCAGGCGTGGCAGCGGCAGGCGGCGGCGGCGGCGGCGGCAGCGGCGGCGGCGGCGTCTTCGCAGGACACCGCCGGCCCGGACGAGGCACCGCAGCTGGGCCAGCTGCTGGGCATGTACCAGACGCAGGACCGGATCACGTGCGTGGAGGCTTTTGTGATGATCCCGCGGCCCGACGGCCTGGACGAGAGCGAGGACGAGGGAGGGGGCGAGAGCAGCGACGACGGCGACGACGGCGAGGGCGACGACGGCGAGGGCGACGGCGACGAGTGACCGTCTTGTTTTTGTCTTGGGGAATATCATGAGATGTGTTGAGATGTGTAGATGTATCTTGATCTTTGAGACGTATTATGTGTATAGAGCGCCGAGTGGGTCTTTGCCAGCGTTTCCCCGAGGATCAAGGGCCCCACCCAGAAAAAACAAACGCAGGGAGCGCCTGCAGGGCACTACTTAAATGCGACAGCTTCCTGCCTCAGCCCGCTCTCACCACCCAAACACGTCTTTTGCCACACCGCATCCTCGCGCGCGCTCGACCCTCTGTGTTTTTTTTCAGTCTTTCTGCTTCCATCTCACATCTTTTTGCTCCCAACCGACACCATGGCGGCCAGCGGCAACGGGGTCTTTGATGCGGCGGCGCCCAGCGAGGCCAAGGGCAAGGGCAAGGCCGTGGCCACCGGCGACGACGAGATGAAGGACGCCGACGTGCACGCCCAGGCGACGGACGACGACGACGACGACGACGAGGTTGCCGAGGTCAGTTGTTTTGTTCTTTTTTTCGTCGTTGTTCTTTTTTTTCTTCTTTTTTTTCTTTCTTTCTTTTTTCTTTCTTTCTTTTATTCTTCTTTCTTTTCTTTCTTTCTTTTATTTTTCTTTTATTTTCTTTCTTTTCTTCATGCTAACCGACAGAACGACGATGATGGTGAGAGCACACTGCCGCCGGCAGGCCGCACACTACTAACAGCACGCAGCAGACGAGGACGAGGACGGCGAGGACGACCTGCAGGAGATTGACCTGGAAAACGTCGTCGGCCGCCGCACGCGGGGACGGGTCATTGACTTTGCCAAGGCCGCCGCCGAGAACCCGGCCGATGACGACGAGGACGACGAGGACGACGACTTTGAGGACCCGGACAGCAAGATGGACGAGGACTAGGGGCTGTTTGGGGAGGCGAGCGTCGAGACGGGGGGAGGACAAGGAGTCCAAGACGCCGTGTTTGCACGAACCAGTCCTGCTCCACGCATTTAGACTGCATGACAGTGAATCAAGGCTGTGTTTACGTGTAGAGTCCTAGCGGGCCGTCCCAGGCCGCGTGTAATCCAAGCTCAGCTATCCAAACGCCTTGGCCGTTACGCGCCCCGACCCAGCAGAGGCCAATTGCTGCTGCCGCTGTCTTCCGTGTTTGCCCTCGCCGTCGCCTGCCCCGGCGTCGTCACCTCCTCGCGGTCCACCACAAAGATGCCGAACCGCCGCTCGCCCGTCCCGGCCGCCGTCGTCACCGTGCCCCAGCCGAGCCAGAAGCGCCGGCCGGGCACCGCCGCCGCCGCCACCATGTCGGCGCCGCCGCCGCTTTGGGTTCCGGCCTTGCCGGTTCCGGTTTTGCCGCCTCCGTCGGCACTTTTCCCCGCCGCCGCCGCCGCCGCCGCCGCCTCCAGCGTCGCCGTCATCCGCGGCACCAGGTTGCTGCCCGCCACCAGCGCCGCCACCGACGCAATCGACGTCGGGCTGCGCGGCAGCACGTCGGTGCGCGGCGTCATGGCCCAGCCCAGCAGCAGCAGCAGCGCCGTCGCGCTCAGCAGCGCCGACAGCACGTGCGTCGACGCCGCGTCCTGCACCACGCGCCGCGTGCCGGCGGCGGCGGCCGCGCTGCTGCTGCTGCTGCTGCTGCTGCTGCTGCTGCTGCCCGCCGACACCGTGGCCATGGCGTTGTACGTCAACTGGTCGTCCGACGTCAGGCCGGCGCGGAAGTCGGCGGCCGAGAGCGTGCCGTTGACCTGGCGGGCCGGGGCCAGGCCGCGCGCCAGCCACTGCGCCTCGATGATGCCGTGGGTGTCGCGGATGGCGGCGGCCACGCTGGCGACGGCCTCGGGCGAGGGGTCGCCCAGGGCGGAGAGCGGCACGGCCCAGGGCGAGGTCACGACCAGGGCAAAGAAAGTGTCGAGCATCTGGGGGCCCACGTCGAGCTGGGCCAGGTAGCCGTACACGTCGGCCAAGAAGAGGCGCTGGCCCTCGCGGTCCAGCACGTCTGCGCGGCGCGCCGACTCCTCCAGCGGCCGCGGCGGGTGCTGCGCCGTGTCCATGACTAGGTCGGCGCCGCGGCCCGTGCCGGCAAAGGTCGCGTTGACGTCGACCAGCTCGACCGAGGTGTTGCAGCCCATGGCGGCAATGTGCCGCAGCTTGGGCGTGGCGGCGGCGCTGTAGTCGATGCCGCCCCAGGTGTACAGGCGCTGGCTCGTGGCCCAGGTGAGCAGCATGCCAAAGTAGGTCATGTTGGCATAGGTCGAGTAGCGGCACTCGAGCTTGGAGGAAAAGTCGCAGGGGTCCTCGCCCGCGACCGAGATGAAGAGCGGGTTGTTGTAGACGGGCGAGTAGCCCGAGGTCGAGATGTTGGCCGTGATCTGCGACGCGTTGTACAGCCGGCACGTCTGCCGCGCCCGCACGGCCGGCACCACGGCCGAGAGCGCGACGGCCGCCGCCCGGGACGTCAGCTCGTCGGGCAGGTCCGTGGCCAGCACAAACTGCGGAAAGGCCAGGTCTCTGTACGTCTGCTGCGGAAAGGAAAAGTTGCTCTCCAGGATGAGCGACGCGATCTCGCCCGTGTCCAGGGTGTCCCCGACGAGCGCAAAGGACTGGTTGGCCCGGAGCACCGCAGCCGCCGTGATGGGGAAGACGGCTTCGCGGTAGAGCGACGACGAGAAGATGGTGAAGAAGGACGCCAGCACCAGCGCCAGCGTCGTGGCCAGCGCCCCGCGCTCGCCAAACCTGACCTCCTTGTACAGCGCCTCGGGCGCCGTCGTGTCCACCAGGTCCAGCTGCGCAAACACGCGCCCGGCCGCGTACCGCTTGAGCGCCATGAACGGGGACAGCGTCCGCACGCTCAGGTCCGCCGCCGACACCGCCGTCGTCAGCGCCCCGAACACGAGCGCCGGCACCACCGTCCAGGCATAGTGCATGTACCCGCTGTCCGACACCGTGGCCAGGCCCTGGTCGCGGACCGACCGCGCCAGCAGCAGCTCCAGCGTCAGGATGCTGCCCGCCATGGCCAGGCACACCGCCGTGCGGGCCGCCGGGTGGAGGATGAGCGGCTGGTAGGGCTTGGCCTTGGCCTTGGCGTCCTCCGGCGCCGGCGGCGCGCCCGCGCCGGCTGGGGACACCGCTCCGGTCACAGCGGCCGGCCCCCGGTCCAGGATGCGGAACCGGGGCGGGCCGGACGCCGGGTCGCACATCTCGACGCCCGACTGGGGCCGCGACGCGCCCAGGCACTGCGCCAGCCGCGCCTCGCTCAGGGCGCCCGCGTGCCGCAGCTGCGCCAGGAGCCCGCCGCTGTGCAGCAGCAGCAGCGTGGCGCCCAGCAGGGTGCTCGGGTTGGCCGGCAGAAAGCCGCGCGTCGGCACCGCAAAGACGGCTGCGGTCGCGGCCAGCACCGCGCAGGCGGCCGCCAGCCCAGCCATCCAGTGGGCCACCCCGGCGCCCACGACGTGGCGGTTCGCGTTGACCGTGGCCGAGCCGACCGTGCGCACGTTTGCCGGCTCCATCAGCGCCTGCTTGGCCAGCACCGCGCTCATCTGGCGGTAGTAGCGCTGGAAGAGCGTCTGCAGCGTGGCCGTGTCGAACAGGTCCGTGACGTTGGCCAGGGCCGTCTGCTGGCTGCTGATCAGCAGGTCCATGTACATGTCCAGGTTGACCGACATGTTGGTCACCGACACGGCCTGCGTGCGCAGCGTCGCCTGCTGGACAAACGGCACCGCGCCCGACCGGAGCGACGCGTCCATAATGTCCCAGCCGCTGACCTGGCTCAGCGTCTTGTTGGCGGTAGCGGCGCCCGCTGCCACGGCGGCGCTCACAGAGGTAATGGTCGTCCCGTTGCGGATGACGTCGACGCTGCTGATCGCATACGCCGGCGAGCACAGCACCTGCGTCGTCTGGGTCAGCGATCCCACCACGGTCAGCATGCTGCCGTCGCCCACGGGCACCTCCTCGTGCCCGTACGTCATGTTGCCAAACAGGACCAGGACCCGGCTCTCGCCTCCGGTGGCGCCGGCGTCGTCACACTGGACTTTCTGCATCCGCGCAAAGACCGAGGAGTTGGAGGTGCTCGTCATCGGGACGCCGACAAGCCGCGCAAGGGAGACTTTGCAGCTGCGAGAGCCCAGCGTGACGTTCAGCGTGTAGGGCCCGATGTGGGGGTTCGGGAGCTTGGCGCCCAGCAGGCCGAGGTCCGCCGCCTCGCAGTCGAGCCAGCTCTGCAGGCCGTCCACGGTCGTGTGCACCTCGGACGTCGCCGCCAGGTCCTGCACCTGCACGCTCTGGTAGGCGTAGTCGGCCGACATGCCTTCCGGCAGCGTCAGGTTCCGGTTGGCCTGGCCCTTGATAATGTACCAGGCCATGTTTTCGGCGGAGGAGAGCCCCGCGTTGCTGTCGGCGAAGGCGTCCAGCAGCACGACGGGATACTCGGCCTCGTTGATGGCCAGGAAGGTCTGCGCGATCAGGCCTGTCGACAGGATGATCAGCACCTTGAGAAGCAGAGTCACCGTCATCGTCATCGTCACGGCAAAGTCGCCGTTGCGGAGCGAGCTGAGAATCGCGCTCGGCGCGAGAGGCGTCTGGTAGTCGAGCAGGAGCGAGCGCGATGCCGGCACACCCGGCTGCGCCAGCCGCATCCACGGCGCCGTCAGCTTGCTCTGGTACTCGGCATGCGACCACGCCGCCGCCACGCCGACGAGAATGGCCGTCGGCCCGTACGACCAGAGAAAGTGGCCCGACGAGTCGCTGTTGGCAATGCCGTGGTGCCGATTCGATACCGCCAGCAGAATCTCAATCGTGGCCGCAATGGCTGCAAAGACGGCAACGAAGCCAGCCAGCACCGTCCTGGTAAGATAAGATGGCCGCCAGGGCAGAGCACTCTGCATGATGGCGCTGTCAACCGTCGAGACTGAAGCTGAGACTGAAGCTGTCTTTTGTCCAGGCTCTTCGCGGAGCACCGCCTCATACGGAGACGGCGAGAAGGCGTTCCGATCCATGCCCAGCATGGTGATCCGACGGCCAAAAGTTTGTTTTTTTTTGTTTTTTTGTTTTTTTTTTTTGTTTTTTTTGAGGGGGGAAGGGAATCTCTTCAGGAGATCGCGCCAGGAGCGTCTAAAGGAAGCCCAATAGAGAGAGAGAGAGAGAGAGAGAGCCTTTAACGCTCAACAGAAGCCTCCAGGTGTTCCCCCCGGGCCGTCACACCCCGGCCTTTGATTTGACTCGTCCGTCTTGCGGTTGCATCATACTGGCGCCAGTCTGCAGCACGACCGAACCCGTTGTCAGTGCTGGCCCCTGCAAAATAGATACAGGTCACTTTTTGACAGCAGCGTCCATGGCAAGAAACCATGCCCATCCGCTCCGCGCATAGCATCCGTCCAACGGGCGGAGCCAAGCAAGGCTAACAGAGGCCGTGGATTGGGCAGTTTGACGCTGATAATGTGGGGCGTAGCAGGGGTTTGTGCTATTCGTGTGTAAGAAGGCAGAGCCAGAAAGGCCAAAGAAAGGTGGCCAAGACAGGTTCAGTAAGGTCGCCACAGGGTAAAAAGAGTTCGTACGGCTGTCTAGACGAACTGCAACGGAACGGCTTCGACGTTTTTTATCAATCCTGAAGCCTTTGTTCCTGGCAAACGCACCTTCAGGGGCCGGTGGCGGCGGTGGCTGTGCAGCAGCCTTATATCCAATAACCGCAGGGCAGGCGATTAGCCGACACTTTGTCTAGGCACACGGGATAATTACGCAGGAAGCGCTAAAAATCCCTCGTATGCGAAAACAACCCACAAGGGCCGCATGAGGGCACATGCCTGCATCTCAAGGGCAGCCACGCAACGCTGGTTAATGGTGGCTTGGTTCAATCATTTCCGTTGACCGACCGACCATCCGAGCTGAGATCGTCGGATCAAAGCCCAGAGTAGACAAAAAATAGTCACTAGAAATATCCAAAATTGCCAACTCCTTGTATCATTGTCATGACCCTAGATTCTAAGGAGTAGACTATACCCCAAGTTCCCTTTTTCCGTAGTGATCCTTGAGCAGGATCACTATCGTTTTGAAAGAAAGAAAAGAAAAAAAAACAGGTATTCCTCGGAGGATCCAACCTGAGAAAGTTAAATATGTACAAAAATGAAGCCAATCCAAAGTAAAATCCAAAAAAAAGATCCAAAAAGATCAGACGAAGTGAAGTTGGAAGTAAATGAGAGTAAAATGGGAGAGGGATAGAGAAGAGAAAATCCAAGAGCCCCTGCTCCGTAAGTAATGGACAAAACGAATGAAAGAAGGGTATCGAAGTAACGCCAGGGTTGTGTTTCTGCTAGACCAGCGCGATCTAGTTGTAGGCATAGGTGTTACCAAACACACTCAGCTCCGACTCCGACGCCAAAAGTGCGTTGGTAGCCACCATGAAGTAGGAGTAGCGCTCGACAAAGGAGTAGGTAGGGTTGTTGTCCATGGCGTCCATCACCTCCACCAGGAACGAGTTGATCTCCGCGGGGGAAGCGCCGAGCGGGGCGAACTCGGTGACCCAGATGGGCTTGCCGCAGACATCGTGCACGGCCACGAGGTGGTTCAAAAAGTCACTGCTGTCTGCATTGTTGTACCAGTGGATAGCGCAGAAATCATAATCGCACTTGCCGTCGCAAGCCTTGAGGAAGTTGGAAAGCCAGTCGATACCCTCGCCAGAAACGCCGCTGTTGGTGATGGCAGGCGTGCCGATACGAACGCTGTCGTGGTAGGGGTTCAGGTACTCCATGTGCGCGTTGGCAGCAGAGGCAGCGTCCATGTTGCACTGGCCGACGTTGTCGCACTCGTTGAAGCTGAGGAAGTTCTTGGCCCCGCTGGCGATGGCGGCAGTGGCGTGCTTGTCCCAGTTCCACAGGTGACCTTCGATGGGAGACCACAGCATGGGAACAAACTCGACATCGCTCGGCGCCGACGAAGCCGCCGCCGAGTCCCAGTTGTACGACCAGCTGCACTTGCTGCCCGAGCCGAGGAACGGCGCCAGAAAGCTTCCTTCATTGTAGGCAAGACCACGCTTGGAGCTGCCAGACGAAGACGAGCTGGACGCGGCCGTGGTGGCGACAGCCGCCGCAGCGGTGGTGGTGCCCGGGACGATGGCACCGGCAATGTCGGCCACGGCCGTAACGGCTGCGGAGACCACAGAGGCCGCGACAGCGGTGAAAGCAACAGGGGTCATGGTCGACGTGGTCGGGACCGGCGCCGGCACAGGGGTGGAGGACGTGGTGGGCACCGGCGCAGGCGCGGTCGACACCGTCCGCAGGGTCGAGGGCGTAGGCACCGGGGCGGGCGTGGAAGTGGTCGTCGGGATGGACGAGGTGGACGAGAACGAGGAGGTCGTCGACGACGTGGTCGGGACAACGGGCGTCGACGTGGTCGTGGGCGTGACCGGGGTCGAGGAAGAAGACAAAGTCGTCGACGACGAGGTCGACGACGAGGTCAGCGAGGTGGAGTTGGCCGAAGTCGTGGAGACGGAAGACAGGGTGTGGTGCTCGCCGCCGCGGTAAAAGGACTTGGTGTGCGTGGCCTCGGGGTTGCCGCCCTCCCAGAAGGTGATCGTGGTCATGGAAGTGACCGTGGTCACGGCCGTGTGCTGGTAGACGACAGCGCGCTCCTCGTGCACGTGATTGGGGGCGTGGCGGTGGACGTTGCGGGCCACGGCCTGATCGGCCAGCAGCAGAGCGGCCAAGGCCAAGATCTGTTTGGAGCAAACCATTTTGATTGGCTGTAGAGCGTGGGCAGAAGACACCTCAGGACAGCCTCGCAAAGCCAAAAGGTCCTTGCTGGAAGAGAGTGGTTGGTAGGTAGATGATGATATTGGGAGCAAGATAATGCTCAATCAGGTGAAGGCCTGCTTTTGAAGAATCTCGTAAAAGAGTCAGTCAAGAGAGAGAGAGGAGAACCAGCCACTGCAGTTGAAAAAGGAACGGAAGGCAATGCGGTCTATCAAAGACGCAAAAGGAATGATGCGTGCTTGGGAAGGCGCAAAGGGACGAAGAGCAAAGAGGGAAGGGACAGGTCGAGACTGGCGACCGGGCGGGTTAAAAAGAAAGAAAAAAATGGACGAGCCACGATGGGAAAAGGAGAGAGAGAGGGAAACAAAAGACGAAACTGGAACCGTGGGGCAGAGAAGGGTTAAAAGAGAGGAGAAAACCCATACACGGCAGGGGCGAGAGAGCGAGGGCGTGGGCACACCCGGAGGGGGTGGAAGGCGTGTACCAACGGCGGCCGGAGCACACGTGCGGAGACGCTACGGAGGATAACAGCAAGTTAGTACGTGAAGATACATGCGAGTACGCATACACGGCAGCACGGCGTGTTTCCCCCCCCCCTGCTGCGCGTGCTGTCCCACCGGGAAGGAGAGACGCAGACAGGCTGGTTGTGCCTGCCCCTGCCGAGGGAGACGTCCCCAGGGGTTGGACCCGCCTTCCTCTCTCGGCCCCGTGAACGGAAGCTGCGCTACTGGGAGGGGGGGGGGGGAGAGGAAAGGCCGGAGGGGCACCAAGAAGACGCTAACTGTGACTGGACGAGCACAAATGCGCTAACGCAGGGACGCTACGATAGTTTCTTGCAACGTCCGCCGGAGTCGCGCTGCTGCTGCTAGCGTGCCCAGGCACCAGGCACGGGTGGCGGTACGAGTATCTCTCTGCTCGACGGAGTAAGATACATGGTCTCGCGCAGCGCGTTTCAGAGCTTCAGGGGGGCGGGCGGGTGCCCCACAGGCAGCGGCGCCGTCCAGCAGCAAACAAAAAGGGCCAGACCAGCTACCCAAGCGGGCGGGACCTCTTGTTTTTTTTTTCTGCTGGCCGTTGGGCAATTACCCACATTGGCCCCTTGTTCGGCCGAGCCGACGACCGTTCGGGAGGCACCAGCAGCGCCGAATGGGCGTCTCTTGTGCTGTTTGTATCTTACTTTTTCATCTTCTTTTGTATGCCTGTATCTTACTTGTTTATCTTCTTTTGTATGCCTGTATCTTACTTGTGTATGTAAGGTGTTATGCCAAGAGACTCCGCCAAGAGCCGACTTGCGGAAGGGTGCTTCTCAGCCAAGCGCTATCCCAGACAGGGGAGGTCTTTTACGGAGTATGCACGGAATACCAGACTTTGATACAGGCGGAAGCCGCCAAGAGGCCATGTGGGCCGGCAAGACGCGGACGCCCGCCAAGAACAGGCATGCCAGTCACCCAAGAGAGCCCAGACCTCGAGGCTGACAACACAAGCCCAGGGGGGTTCGCCGGCGCTCTTCCGCAGGGCGAGACGCTGCTGCAGGACAGGTGTGAGCGAAACCCCCGGCGAGCTGCGAGATTCAGGACGGCGGGAGAGCGTGCAGATGCGTCTCGGGCTCCGCCAATGCTGGAGCGGCTGGCAGCCGGTGTGGCCACGGCGAAACGCCTCCTTGAACAAGAAGCAGGAAAGAAAGAAGAAAAAGGACAAAGGAAAAAGAAAAAGAAAAAGAAAAAGAAAAACCTGCGCAGGGGCTGGCCCCGTCCACGTGCAGCGCCGGCTCTACTAGCTGGAGGCGCTTACAGACCTCGACCAGCCTCTTTTGCAGCTGCAGGAGAGGGAGGTCCTCTGAACCCCCTGACTCGCAGCGTCTGCAGGGCGTGTGCGTGGCGTGGCGTGGCTGTTGTTTGGGCTTGCGTTTGCCTTGTGCTGCTTTTCTTGTGCTGCTTTTCTTGCTTCTTTTGGCGCACTTTACGTGACAGCCGGATCCCCGCATGGGCAGGCCGCAAAAGGGGCCCAGCGATCCCAATGGCACCACGGCATGCTTTTGGACGGCCGCGGCCACCGCCCAGGTCGAATGGCAGCCCGCCATCCCCAGAGACCCAGCCTGTCACGGCTCTGCCGTATCCCTACATTCCTCACCTCGGGCGCGTTGCTGCGTTTTCTTGCCGCCTGGCCTTCACCGCGACTACAATCCAATGCAGTCTTGCCACCTGGCTCACCGCGAGCTGCAATCAATTGCATCTCCTTGCCGCCGGCTTCCACCGCGACTACAATCCAAAAGAATGCGTTTTCTTGCCGCCGGCTCTCACCGCGACTACAATCCAAATGCCTTCTTGCCGCTTCGCCAATCCCGGGATCGGGCGTTGACAGACCGTCGATCGCCGCCTGGATCGCTGACAGGGGTGGGGGGAGAGGGAATGCAACGTGGGCCCAATCAGCTTTCACCAAAGGGGTAGGCCGGTGAAAACCCTGCCAAGATCCCTGTCTCTCGTGTACGCGGACATTCCAGGGCTTTGCCCCTAGCCACGCCACGCCAAAGCACGTCGTCGCAGGTCTAGGCCCAAGAGAGTGAGAGAGGGAGAGTGAGGGAGAGAGAGAGAGAGGAAGAGAGCCCTTTTTTACGGCCAGCCCTGGTCGCTCTTCTCTTGCTCTCTTGGTGCGTCTGCCGTCTGTACTCGTACTCTGCCGCGATGCTCGGCCGTCTTCTCCACGACGACTTGCGCCGCTGCGATTACGCGTCCGGGCCTCGTATTAATGACTCTTGGTACGACGTGCTGGGGTCACGACTCTTTCTCCAGGGGGGTCGTTTGCTAAAATTCCCGGGATCGCTAGGGCTGTGCTCAGAGGTCCTTTATTTCGGGGGGGGGAGATCAGTCCAGGCCTGTTGCCGCTCCGCAGCCTTCCTGCCACTGACGACGCCGTACACGTAATCTGCTCTCAAACGGCACAAGCGAAGCAGAGTACAAGTCCTGCGCCGTCCATGTTGACGCGTCGAGGACGGTGGCCAAGATATACCCGAGTGAGCTGGGCCGACGACAGGCCGAGTGTTCGGTCTGTGCCGTCTGCCAGCACCAGAAAGCCGGCCGGTGGCGCCGGGGGGGCAGCTGCTTTCAAGGCCAAGAACGTCATTCTGTCGCACGCATGATCACAGTTGCACCTTTCTCGGGCATGCGAAACGGCGAGCAACGTTGCCGATCAGCCGATCCTGGCTGGCTGCTGACGAACCCTTTCTAGACTGCGCAAACACGCACCCTTTTGGACAAACTCTAGACGAACTTGCATATGCAGAGGGAACCCTTTCAGCGTCCCGGAGAGCAGCGCGTGCCACCTCGGCCAGGAGGGACGAGCAACCGACGGCCGCTTCTGCTGCGGGTAGCCTGCAGCATGCGCGCTCGGTGCATCCTACCACAGACCCCCTCGAACCCGGCAGAGCCCGGCTGAGCGAAGCAAGAGGGCGACGGGTTTATCGTCCGCTTCCGTGGCCATGCAGAAACGCCACGTTACCAGGCAGAGAAAGGATTGGCCACGTCTGCGTTCGTATCAGGGATCGGGCTGCCCGCTCTGGCGACGATCCGACGGTGGCTCCTCCGGGCGGGCGGCTGTACGCAGTGCGGCGTGGCGCTCTCGGCGGCGTGCTGTCAGCCTCTTGGATGTGCCTTTTTGGCCCTCTGGCGCGCCGAGAGCGCTGCGGCTGAAGTGAACCAGCTCCAGCCGTCTCGTTCTCCATGCCGTTACGAAAAGATTCGTTGATAAGGGGCATGCTCTCAGCGTTTGATGAAGCGCTTCAACCGTTTGTATAAAGTAGACTGCTCTCCAGTGTCTGCAAGATTCTGCGTCGAGGTTCCCAGAAACGTCACCACTCATCCACAGCAGTGACAGCATTTCCAGTTATTCGACTCCTCCACAGCCCCAGCGACTGTCGCTCCTACTGCCGGTCAGACTGGGCGTCCGTCGTGAACGGGCCAATGGCAGCCGGCGCCTTGTGGCGGCACGGCACAACTTTCTGCCGTCTTCCCTGTGCTTACTTACAGTGCCCGGTCCTGCAGGCACTGGGCGGGCAGTAGGAAGCAGGGGCGGAGGACGGGCCTGGCTGCGAACGGATCCAACGGCTGCCAGTAAAAAAAGCGAGCGTAAAAGTTGGCTTGCCTTGGCGTAGGCGCTGCATGCCTCCACAAGACAAATAGAGAAGGTGCAAGATGCCGGCCATGCCCCACGGCCGCAGGCAGCAAAGATGCGTTTTGCGCTTGCACTGTGTGGTGATGTCACGTGACGTGGGCGTAGCGGGCAGGTGCTGATGGACATTGGAAAGCGTAGTGAAGGAAGTGAAGCCTAAAGGGGACTGAAGAGAACTGAGGAGAGTCGAAGAGAGAACTGAATCCTGATTAGAAGACCAGAAAAGTCCGAGGAGAGAAAGAGAGCCCAAGCTTCTCAGCCTCAACGAGTCTCTGGCAAGCTCCAGGCCAATACAGGAGCAGAGAATCAACATCAAAAGACGCAGACTTGGGCATAAGCGAGCGAGGCTGAGCAGCGTGGCCGCTGATGACAGGGTCTGACCAGCACGGGCTGGGCAGAGCACCCTGATCGGCGCCGGTAAGCACCGCAGGCACCCGAGTGCTCCCCATTGGGCAGCATGCGACTCCTTCGGGATGGGGACCACTCTGGCGGCGCCGAGCAGATCCTGGACGCTCCCAGAGAGCTGGGGCTCCTCTTTGGGTCCCTTTGGGCCTTTGGGAAAGTTTAAGTACCCCTGCATGCCGTGGTCATGTCATCTGAGCCATTGTGCCTTTTTCTTCATGCTGTCATCCCAAGAGCCATTCTTCCAGACCATGTTCTCTCTGCCCCCCATGGACTACCTGTTTGCCTCGGTGGCGGCCCAAGGCAGCCTGCCGTCCCAGGACTGCTACTATGGTGCCTATCTGCCGTCGCCCGACGACATGCTGATGGATCTGGGCGACAGCGCCGACATGGGTCTGCAGCTGCTGCAGCAGGTGCAGGACTACCAGCAGCAGCCGCTCCCGGGCCCGGCTGCACCCCCTTACGAGGCGGGCGCGGCCAACGAGTTCTTGATGGCCTATGCAGACCCGCAGCTGCAGCTGCTGTCGTTGTCGGCGCGGCGGCCGCCGGCACACGTCTCCCCGGCCGGCCCCGAGCCGAACCCCCCGGCGGCGGTGCCCGGAGGCGGCGGCCCAGGCGGGATATGGGGCACGAAACTGCCGTCGCCGCCGCCGCCGTCGCCGCCGTCGCCGCCCAAGACGGAGACAGTGCGCAGCAGAAGCAGCAGCAGCAGCACCGCCACCACCACCACTGGCACCAAGAGGCAGCGGAACGAGCGACGCGGCCACACCAAGTCGCGGCGCGGCTGCTTCAACTGCAAGCGGCGGCGCATCAAGTGCCAGGAGACGCGGCCGGAGTGCGGGCACTGCGCCAAGTCGGGGCTGCCGTGCGAGTACCCGGCGGCGGCAGCAGCGGCGGCGGCGGCGGCGACGGCGCTGGGGGCCAACCACCAGCCGCAGCCGCAGATGCCGCTGTTCAGCCTGCAGGACATGCGCTTCTTCCAGCACTTTCTGCTGCGCTGCCGCCCGCACTGCCCCGAAAACAAGACGCTGTGGACGCAGGAGATTCCGAGTCTTTCGCACAAGGTGAGCTGGCCCACCCTTTCTCTTTCTTTTCTCTTTCTCTCCGTTCGGAGCAGCTGATCGCGCCAGTATGACTACTTGATGCACTCTCTGCTCAGCATGGCGGCGTCCGATCTCGCGAGGGAGGACGCCGGCCTGGCCCAGGCCGCCATGGAACACCGCCTCAAGGCGATCCGCGCCATGAAGCAGACACTGGCCGCCCGACGGCCGACCAGCAGCAGCAGCAGCAGCAGCAGCAGCAGCAGCAGAGATAGCATAACCAGGGGTAGGAGTCGCAGCAGCTCCTGCGGGCAGAGGGACGGCGGCGGCGGCAGCAGCGACGAGGAGGCAACCGAGCCGTCGGCGGAAACGGAGGAGGCGGCGGCGGCGGGCGGCACGGCGACGAGCGCGCGCCTTTTTGAAGAGGGCAACGCGCTGATGGCGGCGTGCTTTGCGCTCACGTCCCCGTCGGTGTCGCTGGACGGCGGCGGCGGCGGCGGCGGCGGCGGCGGCGGCGGCACGACAGAGTACATGGCCCTGATCCGCGGCGTCATCGTGGCGGCGGTGCAGATGTACCTGCGCGGCGCGCGGCTGCTGTTCCGCCGCCTGGCGAGCGACACACAAAGCGCCGCGGCGCGGACCGGGCCGGGCTTGCCGGAAACGGCCGAGGCGGCGGCGGCGGCGGCGGTGGCGGCGGTGCGCAGGCTGGCGCCGCGGTGCGCCGAGGACGCGCTGGCGCAGACGTACCACGCGCTGGTGCTGGAACTGGCCGAGGGGCTGCGGGTGTCGCCGGCCGGGGCGTACTCGGCCCTGACGCGGCACTATGGCTGGTGGATGCAGCTGCCGCACGAGCCGTTCCGCCGCGTCGTCGACCTGGACCGCCGGGAGTTTGCGCTGCTGGCGAGCCACTGGTTCGCGCTCGAGCAGCTCATGGCGCGCACCGCCCACGCCGCCGCCGGCAGCACGGACCCGGGCCGCGCCCGCTGGCTCAGGCACCTCAACCGGCAGGTGGCGCCCGAGCTGGTGCGGTACAACCGGTGGCCGCTGTGGGTGGAGGCGGAGCTGGAACGGGGGCGGTAGCGAGACCGGGCAAGACTGAGCTTTGCGTTGCGTTGCGTACTCTGTACATTTGACGAGAGAAAAGAGAAACGATGAGATTCTCGTCCTGGCCTGCTACTGCATGAATATGGCGCCGTGCTTCTGGCCGCGGCTCAACACGCGCACGTCCACGTCGGGCGGCGCGCCGGTCTCGCCGTCCTGGCCGTTGGCCTCGGCGCCGCGGCGCAGGGCCGCACGCAGACGCCGGTCGCTGCAGCGCGCCGTGTACCGGCGGCGGCCGGAACCGGGGCCGGCGCCGGAGCCGGAGCCGGAGCCGGAGCCGGCGCGGAGCGAGGAGCCGAAAATCTCAAACACCAGCACCCAGACCACCAGGCCCGTGGCCACCGACACCAGCTGCAGCGACGTCAGCGACTGCGCGGCCGGCAGCGCACACAGCACGGCGGCGACGGCGAGGCGGTTGGCCAGGCGCAGGCGCTTGGCCAGGCGGCAGCGGCGCGACGTCTTGTGGCTGTGCGTCAGCGAGATCAGCGCCAGCGCCGCCAGCGCCACGCCCAGGCCGGTGCTGTAGTACAGGCGCAGGCCCAGCGAGACGTGCGCGGCCGAGCGCGCGCGGTAGGTGGCCGTCAGCGTGCCGGCCGGGCTGTCCGGGCCGTCGGCGGCGAGCACCAGGCGCGACAGCGCGGCCGACGACAGGATAAAGGCCAGCGTGAACAGCAGGTGCGCGTTCTGCCACAGCGCATAGGCCCCGGCGCCGCGGCGGATCGCGTGCACGTGGATGTTGGCGCCGTCAATGTCAAAGTACAGCCAGTTGATCAGGTACGCCTGCACCAGCCCCAGCACCGCCTTGCCGAGAAACGCGTGCAGCGCGTAGCCGCGGCTGTTCTGGAACAGCACCCCCACCACCGAGTAGCCCAGCACCAGCGACACGAACGCGTTGGTGCGCTCGACCTTGTGCTCAATGTTGAGGGCCGGGTAAAAGTCAAAGAGCCGCGCCAGCCACGCCACCAGCCGCGTCTTGGCCGTTTTCCTGCCGGCCCGCCGCCGTCCGCCCGCTTCCGTGTCCGCGTCCGCGTCCGCATCCGGCCCCGGCCCCGGCCCCGGCCCCGCTCCGGTCCCGGCTGCCGCCTCCGCCTTGGCCGCCGCCGCCATCGTCATCCGGAACAGCCCCACCACCAGGCCGCCACCGTACAGGTCAAACACCAGCGCCACAAACACCGCCGCCAGCCGCTCCGGCATCGCCAGGTGCATGCTGGCAATCCACAGCGCCGCGCCCACCACCGCCACCACCGTCTGGCAGATCATCGTGCCCTGCACCAGCGGCACCAGCAGGCCCGTCACCGTGCAGTAGGCCGCCATGAAGAGCCGCGCCGTCACATAGTACGCCGTCAGCGCCGCGTACGTGTCGCCGGTCTCGGTCTCGGTCTCGGTCTCGGTCTCGGTCTCGGCCTCGGCCTCGCCCGCTGCTTCTTCGCCGCCACCGCGCCCCCCCGCCGGCCAGCCCCCAAACGTCTGCACCATGTTGACCGTCACGCCCACCAGGCACGAGATCAGAAACAGAATCTCCACCCGCTGCACCACGTCGTCCGTGTGGAACCAGCTGACCAGCTGCGTCACGTCGCTCCACACCTTCCAGCTGAGGCAGAACGTCACCACAAACCGCAGCAGCTCCGCGCCGTCCGCCATCTCCGCCGCGTGGTCGCCGTTGACCGCAATGATGCCCACGTACAGCAGGTCGAAGAAGAGCTCAAAGCTCTGCACCTCCGTCTCGTCGCTCGCCCGCCACAGCAGGCCCCGGTGGAAGTACTGCTTCACTGCCGGCCGCTTGAACAGCTGCATCGCCGTCCCGCTGCTCTCGTCGTGCCACGCCGGCGTGCCGTCGCCCGTGCCGGACCCGGACCCGGACCCGGACCCGCCGTCGCTGTCCGAACCCCACGATCCTTCAGACTCGCTGGCCGCCGCCGTGCTGGTCGCCGCCGTCCCCCGCCGGCTGGCGCTGGCGCCCGCATGGCCGCTGCCCTTGCCGTGATGCCCGCCGCCGCCGCCGCCAAACGTCCGCAACGCCGCGTCGTACCCAAACTTGGAGAAGCTGTGCCCCAGGCTGGCCGAGTGGTCCGCCAGCTGCGCCAGCTCCTCCGACACCCGCGCCAGCTCCGCCGTCGCCGCGTCCCACTCGTCGAAAAAGGCCGACCCGTGCTGCGCCCGCAGCGCCTCGCACCGCGCCTGCTGCTGGTCCCGCACCTCCTGCAGCGCCCGCTCATGCTCCGCCGACCCGTGCACCACAATCTCCACCTGCCGCCCTCTGCCGCCCCTGCCGCCGCCGCCACCCCTGTCGTCTTGTCCGTCGCCGCCACCGCCACCACCGCCGCCACCACCACTGCTGCCGTCGCCGCCGCCGCCGCCGTCGCCGCCGCCGTCGCCGTCCCCCACCGCCGCCGCCGCGTACTTGGCCCGCAGCGCCGCCACGTCCTCCGGCAGCGCCACCACCACCCGCCGCCCGTCTGCCATCCGAAACGTCTTGCGTCGCTGCCGCCCCCGCCCCCCCGACGACCCCTTCCTCGAGCGCCGTCCTCCTTGGCTCGTCGTCTTCTTCGCCAGCGGTGATGCTGATGACGGCGATGGCGACAAAGGCGAAGCACCACCCGCCGCCGCCGCTGCTGCGCCGCCCCCGGAAGACGTCTTCTCGTTCATGTCTGATGTCTGCGTCTTTGAGTTTTGACCCGAATGGTTGATTTTGCCCTTTCCACTCTTGTCTTGTTGCTTCGCTGCAATACAGTTCCACCACATACAGAAACACATCCCCTTCAAAACAGGGGAGCACTTCTCAGCTTTTGTCTCAGCTGCGGCTGATTAGTGACTAAGCGCCCAACAGCACGCCGCCGCCTGCACCAACGCCGCAGCACTCTTTGCATAGCAATACTAGTTAGTATTTGGATATATTGGATATCACTCAGACCCCAAGAAAGCCCATTTGAAAGCAATTGCAAATGTCTGACAAAACGTCGCCACAACGCCGTCGCCGCCCAAGTCGGGGTGCCTTCACATGTCCAAGGCCACCATCCAAAAACTCCCAACGCCGTGCCCAATGTGCTTTGTAATTACACGTCATCTCCGTGCGCCAAGATGCTGTTTCTCACCAAGAAAAAGAAGCCAAAAACAAGCAAAAAAAGAAAGAAAAAGATAGAGGAAAAGGGGGGAAGCACACTGCCGGTTCATGCCCTCAGTTATTGCGGTCCAGCGTCTTCTGCGGCTTGTAGTCGCGGACCTCGTCGAACCAGCCCAGTGGCTCATTGTAGCGATAGGCGTGGAACTCGATCCCGTACGGCTTCGGATCAATCGCAAACAACATCCCGAGAGGCACGTCGAGTTCTGCAATGTCATCTCGTGTGAGATCCATAAAGTACGCCATCAGAACACGGCACACGGACCGGTGGCTGATAATCAGGACGTGGTCCGTCACCCGCTCAATCTCCCGCACCATGTCGCGCAGCCGATTGATCACCTGCAGGTAGCCCTCCCCGCCGACCCCCGGATAGATGTACTGCAGCTTGTCCTGCTGCCGTTTGCCGTATTCCTCAGGATACTTGGTGGCAATCTCGTCGTACGTCATGCCTTCAAACGTGCCGGCGTTGAGCTCATTGAGCATCTCCCACTCCTTCACGTCGTAGTCGTCGTCCGCCTCAAAGTACTCGGCCGTTTTCACGCTGCGCTGCAGCATCGACGTCCACACGCAAAAGTTCTTCTCGTCCAGCTCCTGATTCAGCTCCGGGTACGGCGGCGTGTAATCGCCCGGCTGCGGCGGGAACGATGCCCGCGCAATCTTGCTCTCCTGCTCCACCGCCCACTCCTTGCGCTTTGCTGTGATGAAGTTGTAAAGCGCATACCCGTAGAGATAGCCACGTTCGGTCAGATCCGAGTCGCCGCCCAGCTTGGCCGCCACATTGTCCACGCTCTGGCCATGTCTCGTGATCCAGATCTGCCGGGGAGACAGGTTGAACGTGGTGAGATACGCGGCGATGCCGCTGCTCAGGAAGCCCTTCAGGCGGTGGTGTATAACCTTGCGCCCCACATCAATGATCTACACACTGTCAGTCTGCACCTTTACACCTTGTACTACTTTCCAGTGCCTTTGCTGTCAAGGTAGCTCACCTGGATGTACTGCAGATCGTGTTTCTCTTCATATTCGCCAATTGGTTGATAGGCACTCTCGTATGCCTTGACACGATTCTTAAAGTCCTCCAAGGATTTGACCGGGTCCTTGTTCCTGTAGTCTGGCCCAGACAATTTGAGTCGCATGTTGGCTTCGAGAAGCTTGAAAAAAAAAAAAGGCACGTGTTAGCAGGGAAACAAGCCAAGAAATCGGGACTGACGACTGACATTTTCGTCGTGGCAGATACTCTCGATGAAGAGAATCCCGAGCTTTGGCTCCCGTTCTCTGATGCGGTCTACGAGAAGCTGCCGACGGTGGAGCGTACTGTTTGTGGCGTCCAAGATGCCCACCGACCCGTTCTGATGGAGCAGATAATCAAGAAGCTCGTCCAGCGTATCAAGAGCCACTTGCTCCCGAAGCTTGGCAGCCAATTCGTTTTTGGGATCGAAAAAGTCTGCTGATTGATCCATGCTCGGTCGCTGCCTTGTCTTGGCTGCCGCCGCAGCAGCAGCAGCAGCAGCATCGTCATCATCATCAGGCTTGCCGGCTGACATGGCACGTCTGTCCCGCGCTTCGTCGGTGTTCCGGGCAGGGTGGTTCAGATCAAAAGGAGTTGGCTCATCGATCTGTGGAGGCGCCACGCCATTGAGAAGTATGGAAGCTGCTTGCTGCGCATTCGAGGTATTCGCCGCACTGGTGGAGTAGGAAGGCGATCCATGGCTCGCCGATTGGTTGCCCCAGCCAGCTGCGTGCCCTTGGAGCATCGAGGGGACGCCAGCAGCTTTACGCCTGCGGTTGCCAACGTTGAAAATGCGCGTGTTGTGCTGCTGCCATGACAGGTAGCGTTGAATCTTCTTGGTGATGTACGACTTGCCACGGGCAGGCAGGCCGACCATGATGATCACGAGCTTGGCGGCAACATCGCGGTCGGGAATGCGGCCGTCGGGCGACACTTTGGACCTGGTCATCCCCGGAATGTTGAGGGAAGTCGCATGTGGCCGCACGCGTGGCGTGTGGCTGCCAGAATTCTGCCGCAAAGGGGGGCTATGATGTAAAGATGGGATGTCAGCAACGCCATCACAGGCTCCAGAACACCACCGACTCGCACAGCTGCGCCCCTCACCCCCCCCCCCCTTCCTCTCGGACAGGACGATCAAGAGTCCAGGTTGACAACAAAACTGGAGCTCCTGTGGGAAGGAAAGGGGTCTTTTATCCACTCACATTCTCGGAGAGCCAGGGGCCGTCGATGTGACGCTTCTGGTGTATGGCGAGTCATATAAGGGGATGACGGGCCTGGTGCCTGGCGGCACTGCGGTGCCGGTGCCATAGGGAGGAACGCTCGAGTGGACGCGGCTACTGTCCAGAGTCTTCAGCGCGTGCGCAATTGTTGCCTGTGCCGGCGGCGGCAGAAGGCTATCCGGTCCATAGTGGCCAGGCGGTGATGGTCTCTCGCCATGGGCGAGTCTGGGCGAGGAAGACGTGGACGAGGAGGCGGCAGAGTTCAGATGCGTGCTCATGACAGACTTTGCCAGCGAAGATTGCTGGGCCTGTTGACAGCGATGTCGGGGATCTGCAAAGTAAGAGAAGAAGCGCGCCGAGGACGCCGGTCAGTTCTTCGTCTGCAGGTCAAAGAGAAGCGGGCTTCTGCGAGCAAGCAAACAAGAGCGAGATGAGGGGGGAATTGGAACAGTAAAAAGGCAGTGATCAGGAAGGATTGTCGTCCAATGTATATATATATATATATATGTCTTTTGAAGGTCGCCCAAAGAAATAGGGATAGGCAGAGGGAAAGGGGATGCGAGCTCTGGGCGCATGCAGCGACTCTTCAAGTGTTGGGGGAGCGGCTGAGGGCAGAGCTATAGCTTTGGGGAGGCCTGTGTGTTGCAGCTGCAGGGTTGGAGGAAGATTACGACCAGTAGTGAAGCTGTGGGCAGATATGTATGCTTGCATAAAAGCGAGAACTAAGGCAGGGAAGGAGAAGGGGAGAAACAACCGGGCACAGTTGCATCTTATGTCTCGCAGCGACGGACATGCCGGCATATCTTACCTAAATTATGTCCCGTATCGAGAGAAGCAGCTGAATATTCGGTCGCCATGCAGAGACAATTGGTCGAGCTCCAGCAGTGGGCTTCAGGGGATGGATGCCAAGGCTGAGTCACCGGGCGCAATCAGTCAAAGGGGTGCCCTTTTGGGGAACTGTGGATGTTGCTATCTGGGTGTAATGAAGAGGCATCCGTCTTGGCCGGCCACGCCTTCCGCCTTAATACCCTGTTTTGCTCGATTTTCTTTCTTTGACCTTTACTGGGTTTTTTTAGCTAATTCGCCTCGCGTTCGGTGCGCTCTGCAATTTTGAGTTCAGACGCCTTACGTAGCTCGCACAGCGCCGCAGGGAGGCTAGCGCACCTTGTCCCGCCGCAAATCGGCGTCGTAGCGAGGTCCGTAGTACTTGCTCAGATGCGCTGCAAAGCAACCAACGGCGTAATACAGTGTGGAGGCGTTGGCGGGCTTGCGGCCTGTGGGCCTCGTGGATGCGATGGTGGCGCAACACCAGTGGGGGCACTGCTTTATTGAGGCGGCAGGGCCAAGGGACTAAGTCCGTATTGGTATTGGGAGTTGCGAGATACCCGTGCTTCCAATGGCGGCTGGAGGTTCAGCACGCCCCGACCTGGGATCATATAAGAGGCGATCTACCACTGCGGCAGAGTCGAAAGACTGATGTGACGACAGCAGAACAGAAGAGGATGTGGGATGGGAATAGCAAGACAAGCTGGATCGCAACTTCCACTCCAACGGGACGGGTCTTGCTTTCTGACTAACTAACACTGATACTCGCTTTTCCATAGTTAGAAAGCCGATACGTCAACTTCCCTTTCTGTCCAGTGTCTCTTCTCTCCTTCCGTTCTTGTTCTGCTTCTGCTAGAGTATTTTTTTTGACAGTGAGCTGGGAATGAGCTGCGAGCATGGGCAATATCTACAGGCAGGAATAGCACAGGGTAGATTGCAACATACAAGAGGTAATGTATAAAGCCGCGTAGAAGACCAAACTATCGCAGTCATGGGCCGCTCCCTCTTCCGCTCGCTCCTTGGTGCCTCTTCCACTTGATCCTCTTTGCGCTTCCCCATCTCCAGTCCAGCCATTCTGCCGCACTTCAAGCGGCATTCTGCAAAACCCCTCAAAACAGCAGAGGGGCAACCGGCGAAGTGCGGAGGGCCTTTTAGCAAAAATTTCGCCGCTAATGATACTAGCTGTGCTTGGAATGCGCACAAAACGAACTGCGTGCTATATCGATTCAATCAAAGCTACATCTACCAGCAGAGCCGAGCATAGCTGCTGCAAAGCACGGGCTGCACCGCATAGTGTATCTCTCTGTCCCCCAAGTGTTGCACAAAGTAAGGAATGCGAGTCGCCCGAGCTGCATAGTGAAAACTTACTACTGCGAGCTCGGAGATCGGCCTCCTCGCGCTTGAAGGAGAGCGTAGAACTGCTGAGAGGCACTAAAGAAGGGAGCTAGCCTTATATGCCCATTTTAGGCGCAACAGACCCCACGGGATCAGCATGAGGTTGCAGGTGTGACGTATCTCCCGTAGAGTTGTGCCTGCCTCTCAACAGTTATGTAAGGAATATCTGTAGCCAGTTGCGGCATACGGATGCCTTGACGATCGTACATGCAGCGAATTGCCAAGATGCTCTTCATTTTTCACTGCAGCGAAAAAGTACGGGACATTAGATACAGTCTTGCCTTGTTTTTCTCTCTGAACACCCCATCTTACCGTCCAGTGGACCTCTCTCATGGCTCTCTTCCTTCCAACCAAGCCGGCCTCCCCACTTCCGCCCACCCCTCCAACGGGCATATTCTCGGGTCAAGTTCTACGGAGTAGTTTTTCCCTGTAGGAGTAGTTACTCGTATCTTGCGTATGGAGTGCTAGCCCACGCACGCAACTGGATATAATCCATATAAATAGAAAACGCACGTCGCTGTTCGGATCTCCGAGGTAGCCAGTCAGCCCGCATCGGGGTGATACTCGCACCGGATCCTCCGGCCAGGACGCTGGCGTAATGTATCTGGTGCATACATCTTATCTGGCAACGGTCAGTGTTCTCCCCGAACCAGTGTCGGCGCTTTTCTTTCCCGCCTTGATGATCTCAAGGCCAGTGGCCTACCCTGTGTCTCCAAGCTTCACCTCCGACCCCCACACTGCTAGATTCTGACATGTACGGAGCTAGTTGTCGTTAGCTGTTGGGAATTGCACTCGTTTGAGCCGCCTCTTTCATACTATGTACTTTTGATCGACCTCTGTTCAAGCGTGCACTGTCAATTGCGTCCTAGGAGGCGTCAAAATTAGGTCGTTCAATTGTACGCGTCCTTCCAAGTACGGTCATTCAGTGCGGTGGTGGGGTATGGGAAGAATATCAGCCTCTTGTGGCTACAAAGCCAAAATCCAGGGATTGATTGAGCTTCTGGTGTGCACAGGGTCACACGAAGAATAAGACATTTTGTCAACGCTGCGTGGAGGGAAGGCGCGTTGAAGCTCTGTGACTGCCCCGCTTTCAACTGTCTCTAGCCAACATCACAAGAGATAAAAAAAATCCTCCAAAGCTAGCTTGGCTGACTTGCCAAGCGGTCCTTCCTCAAACGAAGGAATAGCTTCAACTTCCGAGAGCAGCCAAGTCGATCGCTCTTCCTTTTTATGCCACCCTCGCTCGCACCAACCTCCCCAAGTCTCTCGTTCTGGTCTTTGCTACCATTTCACGGAACGGCCTTGATAGAGTCAGATACAGCGCACAACGGAAGGAGGGCTGCACTTTCCTTGGGTGGCGCCCATTTGCAGCGACCGCCACGTCCATCTGCCCCTTTTACTTTGGGCTTGCTCTCTCGGTCTTTCCGATTTATGCTGTTTGCCATCGTTTCCTCCTGCCGCCTACTCGTTGGAGGTCTTGTGCTGTCGAGCTCAAGACTTGATCGAATCCTGCCAATTCCCTGATCTGGACTGCCTGCCGCAGCCAGAACATCAACGCCGCCACCACTGCACCAAGAGGCAACCGCCATGTTCAAGATCTAGGAACTCTTTCTCGGCGACCCCTTCTTTTCCCTTGACATTGCCCTATCCTGGCCACGATCACCACGGCGACCACCTTGATTATTTCCAGTCTTTCTGGCCTCACACCCCTGTTTGTCACGCCCATTGGGGTATTCGGTCACGCCGCGACTTCATCTCCATCTCACTTCTTGTCCCCGTGCTTGTTGTGCCACTGCGGCACTTGGCATCGAGTGCCAATTTTTCTCTTTCAGACCGAAAAATTGAAAGACGCAGGTTACGGGGAAGCAGAGCGGCCGAGACTCGCAGAAAGGCATACATGAAAGCTCAAAAGACGGCGTGACCCAAGGACCTGTCTCCTCAGTCAGCTGTTCAGCACAGCGTTTTCCTTGGGGCCGGCATCATGGCGCAAACCACTACTGCTTTAAGCGCCATTATTGACGCTCAAGATCCTACCACCAAAAGCCTCATCCCGGCCCATGTCGAGAGTGGCGTCCTGATCCCTCTCAAGACCACCCTGGAGCTCCGCGATGATCATCGTTGCGGGCAGGTACTGATCACGCGTTCACCAATCCGTTCTACAAGCGTTGTAATCAAGTGAGTTACACTTTTCCCCGTGACTCGATACGCGGCCTCAGTCTTGTGTGCCTGTCCGCCTAGCCAACGACGAAAGTCCAGGAACTGACAATATCCTTCTGTCCTCCTGTGTAGCCTTTTACGGGATATGCTACCTGAGGAGATTGTTAAGGGCATGCCTCACTTGCGACGGTGCGCGAAGCCATCTGACCTACCAGCTCATCTCAAGTCGCAGTTCATGAACGACACAGCCATGAGCAAGCAAATCCACACTGGCAAGTCAAGCTGGGTATATGTGCTGCTTGGACTGGAGGCGACCCTCTCCAAAAAGGAGATGGCAGAGGCGCTGTCAAAAATCGACGGCTTCGAGGATGGCGTGTTCATTGCCTCCATTCCCGTGCCTCTCTTGGCGCCCACGTCGCAGATCCAGGCAGCGCTGTGGACGACTCAGTTTTGGCCCACAATGTACAGAAAAAACAACCCCCTTGGGCCGCATCCTAGCATGGTGATTCGGGCTACGGACGAGATTGCAAGCGACGCCCCTATCTGGATGGCGCTAGCTCACGAGGTTGCCAGCAAGGCGAAGGCTGCAGGATATGGCGAGGCTTTGGGAGCCTGCATCGTGTACCGCGGTGGCGACGGCCCCCGGGTGGTCGCCATTGCTGGCGATGCGCGTTGGAAGCAGCAGCCCAAGTCTTCCCAAGATGGCAATGTCATGGCCCACGCGGTGCTCAGAGCCATCAGCATGGTGGCGCAGAAACTTGTGCGCGCCGAGAAGAAGAACCAACGCCGCCGGGGCAGCCTGTCTACGAGACCTGAAAAGGAGCTCATGGAGGAACCCGTGGCTGAATTCCGGGGTCAGCCCGAGCCACTGAGCAAGAAGCAGAAACAAGAGGCCAGCCCACCACCACAAGAAGAGCCGAGTCAGGAGCCAGGCCCTATCCCGGTGCAGAACGAGGTGCAGGATCGAGTGCGTGATCGGCTGAGCCGCAACCGTGATCGGGGCCACGCCGGTCACAAACAGCGCCTGACCTTTGAGCCTTTCCAGGACAAGCCCCTGCTTCCCGAGGAGGACAAGGTCTTCGCCGAAGAGCACCCCACACCCGACGGCTATCTCTGCCACGGTCTTGAGCTATACGTTACCCACGAGCCGTGCGCTATGTGCTCCATGGCCATTCTTCACTCGCGTATGGGAAAGGTGATCTTTGCCAATCGGATGCCTCTCACGGGGGGACTCAGCGCCGAGGATCGGGTGGTGACGTCAGCCACCAACAACATGCCGTCGGGGGCTCTGAAGAGCAGGGACGGCGATGCTATACAACACGGAGAAGGCATCCACGGCCTGGGGCTTTTTTGGCGGCGTGAGCTGAACTGGAGCCTGCTGGCCTGGGAATGGGAGCCTCACTGCTGCTGCAAGCCTTTGCCGATGGATCCGACCACCCATGCATAAAGACGCATGCGAAAAACCCGCGAGCCCTCATGTCAATTCCAAGCTCGTCGGCAATTTTTTCTTTTCTTTTTCAGCTTTTGTCACTTTTACATTGTTCGATGTTTCGCTGTTTGTCCCATGGCTGGCGCGATGTCTGGTGATCTGTGCTGTCTTTTCTTACTTCGCCGGGGGGCAGTGTTGACGGCAACAGTGTTTTTTTTTTTTTGCTTTTTTTTCCAACAAAGGCCCTGCGGTAGGCGTTTATTGCAATGTCCACGACTGTGCCTGGCATGGACAGTTGGATGGAAAGGTGGACGGAAGGCCTACCTGACATGGATTACAGCGTCAAGGCGTTTTGGAAGGGTTTGCTGCACGCAAGACCAAAGTTGGCGGAGAACTGTATCTTACGTGGCTGCATTTAGAGATGAGCCTGCCTTGCGGCGCCGACGGTAGTGAAAAGTTCGTACCGACGTACGATACTATTATGACTTTATGCACGCGCTAATACGGGTGTTGTGTATGCAAGATTTTGCAGACAATGTGCAACAAGCTAAATAGAAACTCTTGATAAGGCAGATGCGGAGCTTTTGACCCTCTGTTCAATCATCATGTTGATTCCCTTCTTTTCACTGCTGTCCTTTACTGGCCGAGTTCTCTGGCATGGGAGATGAGTCTGCCCGGCTGCGCGAGATAGCGCTTAATTTTTTAGGGTTGGACAAAGGTGGCATGAGAGGTCCCGTACGCAAGCTCTAGGCATCTTGAAAAGTGATGAGAAACTCTGTAGAGATGCAACCATATACAGAGTTATACAGCGTAAGGAAAACGAGTGATCGGGTTTGGGCTCTTTGGGCTCTTTGTTTGTCGACATCCAAGCGCGCTTTCCCCTCCACTTCGTTCCCTCTCTCCGGCCCCCTCTCTCTTCGCTTTCAATGGACCCCCCCCCCCCCCTTTTCGGCCACCACCTTTACCCTCCTCAATATCTCGAACGGAACCCCCCCCCCCCCCCCTCTCTCTCCCTTCTCAAAACACCGGCTCCTCTCCACCCTTGCTCCCCCTCTCCCACTTCTTCTCGCTATTTCTCTCTCCTTCTTTTTTTCTTTTGCTCCTTTGCTCTTTTGCTGTATCACACCACACCTGTTTGCTTCGACGTGATTATCCGTGAATCTGGGCGTCCTATTTTCGCTCTGCCAGTTCTCGCCTTCTTTTGGCTATACTATTCCACGCTTTACCTTACTCTTGTCGATGTCGCATTTTTGACGACTTTGTCGCAATTTTACGGGCGCCTGGTCAGCCCGGCGAAGCGTCGCTGTCAACAAAGGAGCATTTTATCTTACTTTATCTTACACTGGTGGCTAGAACAGCCACGAGCGAGAGCGTGCCTCTTTCTTGGCCCGCCCCCAGAGCTAAAATCTGCCGGCCAGGCCTCCGGAGCCACAGCGAGAGTGAAGGGCCCCCAAAGAGTGGCCGTCTGCACCTCCCGAAGACGAAGACGTCGGATAGCAGACGCAAAAAAAGGCCGGTGTACAAACACTGGGAAGGATCCGATCCGTTCAAAGATCATTAAGAGCTCTGACCCTGGTGGCAAGGGGACAGACAACACACATTGCGATTGTGTGAAGGACGCGGACCCACACCGACGGCTAGCACTGTTGCTGAAGCTGTGGGAGGCTCCACTGCAACTCGCAGATTCCCATAGGCACATATCTTCACTTTTTTTTCGCAGCAAGACCGAGCCCTCTGGTACGTGCGCCAACGCCGGCCATTCACTCGTTGTGCCCTGCGCATCCGACCCCCCTCCCCGTACGCGTTACTGTGGGCATCCCCTTTTTTTACACGATTGGGCTGTCTTGTCGCATTTCTCTTGCCCTCACCCGCTCGGCGGCCTCGGCGAGCAGCGGCCACCCCTGGGCCACAGTGCCGCCTCTGCTACTATCTGGCACTGGCAAGAGAAGCATTCTGTTGTCCAAGCGCAACCGAGGGCCAGCAGTCACGGCTACTGCCACTGTCGTCTTCACCCCGGCGGCTGCGCCAGCTGCTTTTCCGACCATGCCTGCTCCCGTGTCGGCATCTTCCGCAAACCGCAAACGCAAGCTTGACGACAAGAACGTGCAAAAGTACTACGCCGTACGAGCAGGGGCACGGCCGGGCATTTACCTGACCTGGAACGAGTGCCAGGCTCAGATTGCCGGGTTCAAAGGCGCACAGTGTTGGTTCTTTCTTTTTTATTTTTATTTTTATTTTTTTTGTTCATTTTAGGGAGTTGGACTCTCTCTCTTGCTGAAGCTAACACACTTGTTTTCGCTTCCTTAGTCAAGAGCTTTACGAGTCGCGATGATGCTGCTGCCTTTGTGGCCGGCCAGAACCCCGAGGGCGGCGCCAAAGACAAGGGGGAGCCACGGTATTACGCTGTTGCCGTGGGCATAACCCCCGGTATCTACACGGACTGGGATACGGCATCAAAGGCGATTGTGGGTGCTAAGGGCCCCAAGTACAAGAAGTTTCCGACGCGCGCCGAGGCGGCCAACTTCATCCGCATGTATGGCAGCGCCTCCACCCGGCAAGCGCTGAGCACCGGGGCCGTCGTGGCGCGAACGGCGGCCGCGTCTTCCGGAGGGGCCGGCCTTACAACCGGGGGCAAAACCCCAAAGACGAGCACGGTTGCGGGCGGCTCTCATAGCACCATTGGCATGGGAGCCGACGAGGATGAGGATGCCGAAAATGACGAGGAAGACGAGGAAGACGACGACGACGACGAAGAGGACGACGACGACGACGACGACGACGACGATGACGACGACGACGACGACGACGACGACGCGACGCATGCTGTGCTGCCGACAGCAAAACGGGCCAAGACGGGCGGTGCTGGGGCGGCGGCGGCGTCAAACACACTCCTGAATATATACACGGACGGGAGCAGCCTAGGCAACGGGCAGCACGGGGCGTCGGCTGGAGTAGGGGTCTTCTTCGGGCACGGCGACAAGAGGTGAGGCAGCGAAGCGTGCCGAGTGGAGAGGCAAAGAAAGCGGGCAAGTGACTCATGCTAGGGACATTGGCAGAAACATTTCGGAGCGGCTTGAAGGCGAGCCGCAGACCAACCAGCGCGCGGAGCTGACAGCCATTATGCGGGCGCTGCAGGCGGTTCCGGTGACGCAACCGGTGCGCATCTTCTCGGACAGCACGTACGCCATCAAGTGCGTCAACGAGTGGTACCGCAGCTGGGCCGCCAACGGGTGGAAGACGCGCAGCGGGGGCGCGGTGATGAACCAGGACCTGGTCAAGGCGGTGCGCGCTTTTATCGACACGCGGGACCGCAACGGCACGGCCACCATGTTCTGCTGGGTCAAGGGGCACAGCGACGACTCGGGCAACGTGGCGGCGGACCACCTGGCCACCCAAGGGGCGCGGCTGCGAAGCTGAGCGCGAGACCGGTGGCCGGGCCGGCGACCGGGCCGGCCTGGCCTTGCCATGGGACCTACGGAAATGAAAGGAAAAATAGGCAGAGCTATATTGGGATACGGGCCGGATCTTTCCAACCTCTTAATCGTTCCATTTCTTCATATCTGAGCGGCGTTGTGTTTTTCTGTTTTCTTTTCTTCTTTTTCTTCTTTTTCTTCTTTCGCTTCTTCTTTTTCTTCTTTTTTTGCTTTTGCGCGGCCCCTGTCCGTTTCCCAATTTTTGCATTCGGATCGGCGTTGCATAGACGCAGCAGCCAGCGATACTTGGTCTTCTGGATTTCTTGGTTTATTGGCTTCTTGGCTCAGCGGTTGTGTTTCAGTCATTTAATAGTACCGTGATTGACCCTATCGACGACGACAATCGGTCTTATCTTTGATGCACGCGAGAAAAGCAAAAGCGGGGCGCTGCGTCTTCGCCTCTTGGCTGTGTGTCTTTTTTTCTGCTGAGTAATTCTGCACTCTTCTGCTTCTGCATGCATTGCTAACCGACCGATATTGTACTCACTGAAGCAGAAAGCTTTTGTCCTCGCCACTGCTCCCGCTGCTCGCCCGTCCAACTCAACAAAAACAGCCACCGCCTACGCTTTTCGCAGATCTGACTCGACTTGCTGCCTTTCGGTCCTCTGCGACGCTCTTCTTGCAGCTGCCCGTTCCGCCCCTTCTCGAAAGGGGTTTACTCGCAAGACTGGACGCCTCGTCCGTGTGTCTCATCAACCGCCTCCATGCGTCAATAACACTGGCTTTTGCTCGCCCTTCTCCGCCCCGCCTTCTGCCAGCCTCGCCGGCCAGCTTGCTGCCGCGTCCCGCTTTTGCCCGACCCCGACTGCCAGCCGCCGGCCCCGGCCTCCTTGCGCGCTTCCGGCTGCGGATGAGCAAGGACGACTCGGGCGTGACATAGTGGACGGGACTTGAGAAGAAGAAGAATAGTAGAAGAAAAGAAGAAGAAGAAAAGAAGAAGAAGAGAAGAAGAAGAGAAGAAAAGAAGAGAAGAAGAAAAGAAGAGAAGAAGAGAAGAAGAGAAGAAGAGCTGCCACCGCCCAGCATGCCGACGCTAGCGCTGACCAACTTCAACATTGTCCTGAGCGTGCTCGGGGGCTGGGTCTCGCTGTTCGGCCTGGTGTCGTACCTCTGCAAGGAGAACTTTTACCTGTCCGAGGCGCTGATCTCGCTCCTGGCCGGCGTGGCCTTCTCGCCGCCGGCGGCCAACCTGGTGCGGCCGCTCGAGTACGCCGGCTCGCAGGCCAACCTCGACGCGGTCACGCTCTACTTTACGCGCCTCGTGCTGGGCGTGCAGCTGCTGCTGGCGGGCGTGCAGCTGCCCAGCCGCTACCTCTGGCAGCAGCGGCGGCCGCTGGCCTGGCTGCTGGGGCCCCTCATGGTCGGCATGTGGCTGGTGGCCAGCCTGCTGATCTGGGCGCTGGTGCCGCGGCTGACCTTTGTGCACGCGCTGGCCATTGGGTCCTGCGTCACGCCGACGGACCCGGTGCTGTCCAACGTCATTGTCAAGGGCCGCTTTGCCGACCAGAACGTGCCGCCGGAGCTGCAGAACCTGATCATTGCCGAGTCGGGCGCCAACGACGGCCTGGGCTACCCGTTTCTGTTCCTGGCGCTGTACCTGATCCAGTACACGGGCTACTCGCCGTCGGCCTCGGACGCGTCCTCGTCCTCGTCCTCCTCCGGCTTTGCCGTGCCGCCGGGCGGCGCCGCGCACGCCATGGGCCTCTGGTTCGGCGAGACGCTGGGCTACACGATCCTGCTGAGCGTCGCGTACGGCGCCGTGGTCGGCTACCTGGCCAAGGAGCTGCTGCACTGGGCGGAGCAGCGCAAGTTTGTGGACCGCGAGAGCTTCTTGGTGTTTGCCATTTCGCTCGCGCTCTTCGTCACGGGCACCTGCGGGCTCATTGGCAGCGACGACGTGCTGGCCAACTTTGTCGCCGGCAACGTCTTCACCTGGGACGACTGGTTCCGCCTCGAGACCCAGGACGACTCGCTGCAGCCGACCGTCGACATGCTGCTCAACGTCACCGTCTTCATGTGGCTGGGCGCCGTCTGCCCCTGGCACCGCTTCCTGGCCGGCCCCGTGGCCCTCTACCGCCTCGTCTTTTTGGGCATCCTGGTCCTGCTGCTGCGCCGCCTGCCCTGGGTCCTGGCCATGCGCCGCTGCGTGCCCCAGATCAAGGGCCTGCGCCAGACCCTCTTTGTGGGCTTCTTCGGGCCCGTCGGCGTCTCCGCCATCTTTTACCTGTACATTCTGCTCGAATTTCTGCAGACCCTGTCGTCGCCGGCGGCCGACACTCTCCGCCCGGATGTGGCGTACCTGGCCGAGGCCGCCACCGTCGTGGTCTGGTTCCTGAGCATCTGCAGCGTCGTCGTGCACGGCCTCAGCATCCCGCTGGGCAAGCTGGGCATCTACCTGCCGCGCACGCTGAGCCGTGCGCGGACCCTGTCGGGCCCGGACACGCCCGACGGCGGCGGCGGCGGCGGGGGCGACGGGGGCAGCAAGGCGAGCCGCACCAGCGGCCCGTCGGCGCTGCCTTTCTATGTCGGCAGCCGTGTGCCCACGCTGGAGCTGCAACGTGTGGGGGTCAGAAGCGGCGGCAGCGTGGAGGACGGCGGCACGGAGGGCGGAGTGCATTCGCCTGCAGCCGGCGAATCTTCTTTACCCGGGGCGGGTTCCGGGGCGGGCATGGGCAAGGCGGTGCTCGCGGCGGAAGGCGGCCAAGACAGGGACACCGGGGGCCCCTCTCCGCGGGCTGTCTACCGTATCGGTGGCAGCGTCATCCTGCCGCGCGAGGAGGGGGGGGCGGACGGCACGGGGCCGCCGGGCAGCCCGGACGTTACCAGCACGACGGGCGACGCTGCCGACCGGGACCGGGACCCGGGCCGGACATCTCCGGCCTGGCTGCCGGTCGGGTCCCGTCGCACGATTCGCTTCCCTGACGACCCGTCGCCCGTGTGACACAGGACTGTGAACAGGTGGGTGGCTGCAAGATGGCCCATCTTGTGGGACGCTGCTGTTTTGTGTTTGATCTTTGCATTCTGTTTTTATTCTGTTTTATTCTGTTTTTGATTCTGTTTTATTCTGTTTTTGATTCTGTTTTATTCTGTTTTTGATTCTGTTTTATTCTGTTTTTGCATTCTGTTTTTGCATTCTGTTTCAGTCCAACTGCTGTGCCTTGCATAGTCATAGTTTTACATTCACTATATATGCTTCCGGGTCTCTACATACTCTGGACTACATGGCTCTGGACTCTGCATAGATGCTCCGGTTTACGGTCGGTCGCTCTGGTTGTCCACGGAGCCATTGAGCCTCTGCCACGAACAGTGTCACATCGGCCAAGCACATCCAAGACGGCTAAAGCACAGCCGTGCCGTCCTCGTATTCGCCCCCCTGTGAGCCCCGCGCGGCTGGCAGACATCATCTGCAGGCTGCCACATCACTTGCATTGTCGGCAAGCTCTGGGCGTGCGCGACGGAGTGCGCGCGCCCGTGTTCTCGGAAGACGCAAGCGCTATCCAGGCAGCCTGATTGGCTCGCGGCAGAGAGCGATGACGGCGTTGCAGCTGCAGGCTGTGTCATGGATGCTCTGGGTGCGCCGGGTGCTCTGCAGGCTCGCTTTCGCCGGCAGCCGCAGCCAGTGGCCAGACGGCCTGGCACGCTCTCGCACTGCCTATCAGAGTGCCACAGCGTTGTGACCCCCGACACGTCAGGGTCCAAGTGATGCCAGAGATTGCGAGGCTCGTGTTTTGGGTGACGGATTCGGGAGGAGATACATTCGCAAGGAGTCCAGCGATACCGCTGAGGCCGTGGTGGCCGCGTCCGTCCTGAGACCAAGCCGGCCATGGCAGGCGTGTAAGATACCTGGCCAGAAGAGCTGCGACGCTGTCTCCGATGGGGTGCCGCTCTCGCTCGCCCGTCTCGCGTCGGCGCCGGTATCGAGAGGCTGGGGATCCCCAAGTCCAGACCTCCTTCCCCCGCCCGGGATTTTGGGCACAGTGTGCGCAGTGCCTGGCACAGTGCGCGCCCCTTTCATTGCGCGGGCAAAATACCGTGTGCCCACCCAACGCCACGCACTCCCTCTCGAGGCCCTCTAGGGGTGCCAAGCAACGGCGCGTTTTTATGACTGGTTTTGCGAGAGCTCCACACCCCCTCGTGCCATCTGTATTTTGTATCTTACGGAGTAAAGAAAGAGTACGGAGTACGGAGTATGCCATTCCCATCTTTTTCGCTTTTTTTTTGCTTTTTAGATGAGTGGCCCTAGCACCAGGAGTCTGGCCAATCAGACACTAGCGCGCCCCTTTGTTTCCAACAGCCAGCCAGCCAGCCAGCCAGCGCCGACCGCCTTTCTACACTGCTACGTCTGAGCTACTCCATAGTTGGGAGATGCTACTTTTTGGACCCTTACCCTTTTGTTCCGCACTCTGCTGACCCTCCGTCAGACTGGGCCAAAAAATCCAAGGAAAAGCGAAAAATATACCACAACGGGCACCACGACAGCAGCGCCACGACAGCAGGCCCATCATCGATTGACATCTCCCATTGTTTTTGTTTCTTTCTTTTACTTTTCCCGCATCTTTTTTGCGTCTCGCTCCTTTGCTCCTGCCTCTTTCTCTTGTCGTTTTGCCCTGCTGTGTTTGCCGCTGCTGCCCGCGCAAAACTTCCTTCTCCGCCTTTCCCACGACTTCTTTCGCTGCATCGACTCCACTTTCTTCGCCCAGACTTTCTCTCCCTCCCTGAAGGCCCGGAATGCTGTCCTGCTGAGTAGCCGCCGACGCGAGACGATCCTACAGACGATACAGCAGCACCGGCCATTCCCCCGCTGCCGCCGAGACAGCCCGTCCAGAGGGCCTCGGCCAGAACGGGAGAGGAAAAGAGAGAGAGAGAAAAAAAAAGGAGATATCTCGCCGGTTTCCGGTTTGCCCCTCGCCCTTTTCCGGCAGCCCCTTTCAACAAACGGCCGCTGCTTTTCGCCCCCTCCTCTGGTTTCTCGCGAGCAGCAGGACAGGCACTGGCGGGCACAACGACAGCCCCCCGGGCCAAAACGGACATGTCGGCCCAGGACGCACCGCCGCCGCTCGAAGCCCTCGCCGTGTCGCCCGGCGACCTTGACTCGGAGTGGATGGGCGACTCGCCGCCGGCCCTGACCGTCGACTTTATCCAGAACATGAGCGACCTGGCCGACCAGGAGTCATCGCCGCAGCACGCCGCCTCGTACCGGTTCGGCTCTTCTGCCGCCCCGCCGGCCGCCGGCCACGCCGGCTTTGGCTTTGGCAAAGACCCTCTGCTCTCGGCCGACCCAACGTTGACGCTGTCGCGGCCGGCCGGCGCCGCCTCTGCCTCCGCCTCCGCCTCCGCCGCCTTCGCCTCCTCGCCCGACTCCCTCCTGTCCTCCTTCCACGACTCCTCCTCGGACAACTCTTCCAAGCAGACATCCATGACCGCGCCGTCCAGCGTGGCCGGCCGCACAGCCCCGGCCAAGAAAGGCCGCGGCCGGCCACGAGGCTCCGGCCGGTCCGCCGCGTCCGCCGCGGTGAAGCGGGAACCCCAGCCGCGCGCCGAGCCCCCGTCCTTTTACGAGGACCACTTGATGTCTGACGGCTTTGAGCACGAGGCCCTGGGCTTTGGAAACGTCCTTGTCGACGGCGACGGTGACGGTGACGGCGACGGCGACGGCGGCAGCGAAGCCCAGGCACCTTGGGATATCCAGGACTACATCCGCCTCGACGACTATCTCGACGACGCCGGGTTCCTCAACGGCGCTGCTCAGACGTGCAGCAGCAGCAGCCGCAGCAGCAGCAGCAGCTGCGCCAGTGCCAGCGGAACCGTGGACCCCAGATCCATCCAGCGCGCTCCGGGCAGCACGGCCGCCGACGCGCAGACCAACGCCGACGCCGACGCCGCCCTGAGCCCCCCCAGCACCGAGCACACCATGGACTTTGCCAGCGCCTCCAGCAGCCCGAACCCGTCGCATGTCACCACTCCGCTGTCCCTGGCCGTGCCTCTGACCTCGCCCGGCCACCACGAGGCTGCTGCCGCCACGGCGAGGACGGCGGCCATGGTGGGCTCCTGGAAAGGCCACAGCAAGGCCTACTCGGTATGTATTTTCTCTCTCTCACTATCACACACACACTCTCTCTCACACACACACTCACTCTCTCTCTCTCTCCTCTCTCCTCTCTCTCTCTCTCCTCTCACTTTCTCGCCCACAGCTAACAAACCAGCAACAATCACTCAGCCAGTCAATGCACAATCTCAAGACAAGCGCGTCAAGAGAGAACTCGCCCGTGTCCAACTTTGTCTTCACCCAGGGCCCGTCGCCTCCCTCGTACATGAGCAACACGCACTCGCCCGTCGAGGCTTCCGATTTCATGTTTGGCAGCTTTGCGGGCGGCTCCCTGCAGGCTGGCAGCAACTTTAGCTACGCCCCCGAGAGCGGGCCGGCGAGCCCGTCACAGTCCTGGCCGCAGCAACAGCAACAGCAGCAGCAACATCAACAGCAGCAGCGGCATCAACAGCAACAGCGGCAGCAGCAGCAGCAACAGCGGCAGCAGCAGCAGCAACACCAGCAGCAGCATCCCCAGCAGCAAATGATGAGCATGCCTCTGTACCAGCAGCCCTCCGTCGCCACGTCGATTCTACAGAGACGGCGACCGCTTGGCCTTTATATTGGCGTGACGCCGCACAAGTCCCGCGTGGAGACGCAGATTCCCATCTTGATCTTCGTGTCGGCCCTGCCGCCCGGCGTCTCCAAACTGCACCTCCCGCCACACACCATCTCGAAGCCGAAGCTGCTGGAGAAGACGGCGGTGGAGCCGTCGCCGGACATGCTGGAACTGCACACCATGGTCGTGTGCACCAGCGCGATGCAAAACGAAGCCAACCGGAAGCGGGCGCTGGAGCGGGCCGCTCTGGCGACGCACTCGCCCCGGCCGGTCCGGGGGGACGGCGTGGGGAGAAAGCCTGAGACGGCAGCGGCGGCAGCGGCGGCGGCGGGCGACGACAGCGACAGCGCCGACAGCACCGAGGTGGGCGAGGGGAACCGGCCGTCAGAGGGCGGCGAGATCCGGATATGCAAGGGCTGCATGCAGCGGGAGCGGAAGCGGGCGAACCGGAAAAAATCCAAGAAGCCCGAGGACGACGAGGAATGGAGCCGCGACGAGCACCGCCGCATCATCATCTTCAACACGCACGAGATCAAGGAGTGGCAGCACCCGACGCCGGCGACGCTGTCGGCCCTGGACGAGGGCGCGGCGGCCGCCGGCGTGCCCATGGAGGCCGTCATCAGCGTGCCCATGCGCATCACCTGCTACTGCCGGCACCACGGCGAGAAGTCGGGCTTCGAGGTCATCTTCACCCTCAAGGACTTCCGCGGCCAGGTGCTGGCCCAGACCGTCTCGCGCTCCATCATGATCACCGACGACCACAAGACGCCCATGGCCATGACCTCGGCCGCCGCGTCCCGGGTTGCGTCGGCGGCCCCGTCCGCGACCGGAGACGGCGAGGCCCTGGCCAGCGACATGGCCGACGCGGGCAAGCGGGCGCCGTCTTTTACGCCGCCGCCGCCGCCGCCGCCGCCGCTGAGCACCAAGATAACGGCACCCAAGGGATCCGTGTCGACGACGCCCGAACTGCCCACGCCAAAGCGCAACTCGGTGGCCTTTTCGACGCCGTCCCACGCCCACTTGTCCGAGAAACCAGCATCCGCGACAGCTTCCGCGGCAGCATCCGCATCCGCAGCCGCAGCCGCAGCCGCAGCCGCAGCTCAGAGGGCCCTTTCCCGGCCCGCATCGCCCAACGGCCTCAAGGGGCACCCGTCGAAGAAGCGCAAGTCGAGCGCCGGCAGCGGCAGCGGCAAGATCCCGGCAGGGCTTGCCATGACGCGCATCGAGACATCGCCACAGCCGCATCCGCATGCGGGCATGAGCATGGGCATGAGCATGGGTATGGGCACGGGTATGAGCATGGGCATGGGCATGGGCATGGGCGCGGGCGCGGGCGCGGGCATGGGCATGCCCGGCGGCCGCGCAGGTGCCTCTTCCTCGTCGGCATCGCCGTCGTGTTCCTCGGCGGTGCCATTTGCCTCAGCGGCGGCATCCTATCTCTCCGCCGGGTCCCACTTTGGCCCCGACTCCATGGCCGCGTCTGTCGACATGGCGCTCCTCGGCGGTGGCGGTGGCGGCGGCGGTGGCGGTGGCGGCGACGTGGATATCGACGGCCTGGCCAGCATGGTGCCCCAACTAGCGACGGAGCAGCTGCTGGCGGGCCCGCTGACGCCCAACAGCCACACGGACCAGGGCGTCTTTGGCAGTGCCAACGGGTCCGGCGGCTTTGAAGCGGCAGCCATGGCGCAGACGACACCCATGTACTCGGCGCCGGCATCGACGCACCCGAGCCGGCCGCCGAGCCCGACCAGCCTGCGCACGCCGATCCAGCAGTTGTTCCAGCAGCAGCTTTTTCAGCAGCAGCAGCAGCAGCAGCATCAACAGCAGCAACAACATCAACAACAACAGCAGCAGCAACAACAACAACTGCAACAACAGCTTGGACAGGCACAGTTTGCGCAGCAGTTCCAAAACAGCCTGTTTTCGCTGCCCATGGCCATGTCCCAGGCGGCACCGGCCAGCCCGACGTCGCAGCCGGTGATCCACAAGATCATCCCGGGCGAGGGCCCCAAGTCGGGCGGCATCGAGGTGACGATTCTGGGGAGCGCCTTTTACCAGGGCCTCGACGTCATCTTTGGCAACCAGCGGGCGACGACGACGACGTTTTGGGGCGAGAGCTCGCTGGTGTGCCTGGTGCCGCCGTCGGCGGTGGCGTGCCACGTGGCGGTAACGCTGCGCCAGGCCAACCAGCGGACGGCGGCGACGGCGCCTCCGCCACGGCCGCCGTTCTCGGCCAGCCAGCAGCGCATCACGTTCAAGTACCTGGACGACGACGAGCAGCAGCTGCTGCGCGCGGCTCTCACCGTGCTCTCGAGGAAGATGACGGGCAAGATTGAGGATGCACAGGACGTGGCGCGCCGGATCATTGGCAGCGAGGCGTCGAACTGGGGCACGTCTGGGGGAGGAGGAGGCGGCGGCGGAGGCGGAGGCGGTGGCGGCGGTGGCGGCGGCGGCGGCGGCGGAGCGCACGGCGGAGCGCACGGCAACACGGCGGCGGCGTACGCGGCCAGGCTGATGGCTAGCGCCAACAAGCCTCACTTTGAGACGCAGCTGCTCAAGGTGCTGGAGCTGATCGACCTGGACGACTCGCCGAACCAGACGCGGCTCAACATGCAGCGGCGGACGACGGGGCACAGCATGCTGCACCTGGCGTGCGCGCTGGGCATGCGCCGGTTTGTGGCGGGCCTGCTGGCGCGCGGCGCGAACCCGGACGTGCGCGACAACTGCGGCTACACGCCGCTGCACCTGGCGGCGCTCAACGGCCAGCCGGAGATTGTGCGGCGGCTGATCCACGCGGGCGCCGACCCGACGATGCGGACGCTGTCGGGGCTGACGGCGTCCGAGGTGGCCGCGTCGCGCGAGGTGGCGCAGGCCTTTGAGCGGCTGGAGCGCCATGCACGCTCGCGCAGCGGCGGCTCGATGCACAGCCGGACCAGCAGCAGTGCGGCGTCTCTGCGGTCGCTGTGGGAGCCGGTGAGCCTGTCGGACATTCGGCAGCGGCAGCAGCAGCAGCAGCGGCGGCGGCGGTCGTCGCATGCACATGTCGACAACGACGGCAACGGCACAGACCGGGACGCGGCCGCCACCAGCAGCAGCCCCGGCCCGGCGAGCAGCGGCGCCGAGGCGGGCGAGTCGTCGTCGTACGATGCCACGAGCGACAGCTACAGCGACAGCGGCAGCAGCGGGCAAAACGACGACAATGAGTGGCTCGATATGCGGCAGCGTGACAGCGGCGGCGGCGGCGGCGGCGGCGGCGGTCACGGCCACGGCCACGGCCACAGCCACGGCAACAGCCACGGCCACGGCAACAGCAACAACACGGGCGGCAAGCCCGGCCGCAGCAGCCGCCGGGGAACGCGCGAACGCAGCCCGAGCCCGCTCAAGATGTCTCCGGCGGCGGCGATGGCGGCGGCGGCAGCAGCAGCGGCAGCAGCAGCAGCGGCAGCAGCGACCGGAGGAAGATCCCCCGGGGACGCCCCGGCCGCGCTGGCCTCGCCAGCCACGGCGGCTGTGACGGCGCTCAAGGAGCAGCTGGCGGCGCACTTCCAGCAGCTGGTGGCGCAGTTCCCGCCGATGCCGAACCTCGTGCTGCCCGACTACCAGCAGGCGTACCAGGCCTACCTGAACTCGCCGGCTTTCCAGCGCATCTCGTCGCTGGTGCCAAATATTGGCGGCAGCGGCGGCGGCGGCGGGGGCGGCAGCAGCGGCGGTGGCGATGGCAGCAGCGGCGGCGGCGGCGGCAACGACGGCGGCAACGGCAACGGCAACGGCAACGGCGGCTCAAAGGAGCTCGAGGGCCGCTGGTGGGACCTGTCGTCCTTTATGACGAGTCCGGCGCCGCCGCCTGCGTACGAGGAGATCTTCCCGCACAACCGCAACAACCAGGACTACGAAGCCAAGCACGCGTCGGCAGCGGCGGCGGCAGCCGAAGCCGAAGCCGACAACAAGCTGGCCTCGCTGTATGACCAGCAGGCGGCGAAGACGGCGGAGGAAGCAGAGACGGCGGACGCCGAGGGGGCCGAGGACGAGGAGACGGACGACGGCGACGGCGACAACAACAACAACAACAACAACAACACCACCGCTGCCGAGGCCGAGCAGGCTGTGGTGGCGGCCGGAGAGCGGCCGAGCCGGGCTCTGCCGACGCTGCTGCAGATCGGCCGCAAGAACCAGATCACCAAGGAGCAGCAGGTGACCTTTCGGCGGGTGTACAAGGAGAAGCGCAAGGGCCTGCGGTCCGACACGCTGCTCTACACCGTCTGGGTGCGTACAAGTTTTTTTTCTCTGGCGAGACGAGCATCGCATCTGGCGGCCGGCGGTGCAGATCCTGACCGAGGCCGGGCAGATTGGCAAGATCGGACACAAAGTGCTAACCAAGCGTGCGCAGATCCCCATTCTCATTGGCGTGCTGCTGCTGTGGCTGTGCGGCGCGAGGGCCTGGGACCTGCTGCCGTCGGTGACCTTTAACGTGCCGTACGCGACCAGCCTGGGCGGCCCGGTGCCGCGGCCGGCCACGGCGGCCAACGCGCCCGCGAACGCGCCGGCGCCGGCCTTCACCGGAGCCGCCGGGGCTCTCGGCGTCTGCCCGGGCAAGCCGGCGCCGGCTCCGGTGCTGCCGGCCGCGCCGGCCGTGGCTCGGGTGCACGGCCACGGCGGCGGCGACGGCGACGGCGGCGTGCTGGATGCGGTGACCCGCGCCGTGGCCGGCCTGGTTGTGTAGGCGGCTTGTCTTTGGCAGGCCGCTGTTTCTTTCTTTTGCCATGCCTCTGAACGCTCCCCCCCTTTTCACGTTTTTCCCTCGTCTCTATCCTGGGGACGATCCGGTTACCTCTATTAATTTTGCTTCTCGTTACTCGGTCATATAAGCCGCGTCTTTGTTACGTCTATAAGCCGCGCCTTTGCTTTTGTCTGCCCTTTTTCCTTCTTCTGCCATGTCCACGAGTGTTTTACGAGATCAGATGAGCCCACCAAAGCACAGCCAAAATCAAAAGCCGTGCACCAGCCCGAGTGATGCAGCGTGATACCTGTAGATTTCATTAAAGTGCCACGCCGGCTTCCGCCCATGTGTGCCTGTTGCACCTGTGGCTGGAGAAGAACAGCTCGTGCACATAACGTTCCTATTGGTCATGATCATGGTCATCAAAAAAGTACAAAGGAAAAACAGTACAAGCCCCCGTGGCCAGAAAGGAAAACAACCACCCCAAAAGACCTCCCCTCAAAAAAAAACAACAAGAAAGAAGAAAACACCCCGCCCCCCGGTCACGCCGTCTGCCACACGGGCACGGGCACGCGGTTCTCGCAGTCGGGCACCCTGCCGTGCGGCACCGGCTTGCGCGGGCTGATGCTGCTGCTGCTTCTGCTGCTTCTGGTGCTGTAGCGCTGCTGGCGGCCGTCGTTGCTGCTGCCGTTGTTGCTGTAGTCGGCGCCCATGGCCTGTGCCAGGGGCAGCCTGTCCATGGACGCCGCCGCCGGGCGCACCCGCTGCGGGTAGTGGAAGCTGATGGGCGGGGGCGGGTGCGGGGCCCGCACCGGAGCCCGGGCCGGGGCCGGGGCCGGAGCCGGAATCGGAGCCGGAGCCGGAGCCGGGGCCCGCACCGGGCGGCGGTGTTCTTCCGGCAGCAGCAGCAGCTGCTGCTGCTGCTGCTGCTGCTGCACCACGACAATAATGTTGTCGCACGAGCTGGGCCGCCTTCCGTGGCTCGTCCGGAGCCGCGCCGCCGCCGCCGCCGTCCTGGCCGTCTCGCGCACGGCCATGACCGGACGCGCGCCGGCGGCCGCGCGGCCGGGTCCGGGTCTCCGGGCGGCGGTCCTGTCGTTGTAGTCGTCCGGGTCCTGGTGCACGACAACAATGGACGCGGCCGAGGCGCCCGACATGTTGCGCGGCCGCGGCCGGAGTCGCTCGGCGCGCTCCTCGCTGTTGGGGCGCAGGGCCACGTTCACCTCCTCGTAGTACTGCTGCTGGTGCAGCCGGTACTGGCGCTGCGACTTGCGCAGCTTCTTGAGCGGCTTGCGGCCGCCATACGCCCCCGCCTCGGCGCCGCTGTGGCTGCTGCTCTCGGCCGCATGCGCGTCGGGCCCCGCAGCAGGCCCAGCAGCCGCTGCTGCCGCTGCTGCTGCTTCTGCTGCTGCTTCTGCTGCTTCTGCTGCTTTTGCTTCTGCTGCTCCTGCTGCTGCTCCTGCTGCTGCTCCTGCTGCTTCTGCTGCTCCTGCTGCTGCTCTTGCGTCCGTCACGGCCGTGGCCGCGGCCACGCCGTCCTCTTCGCCGTTCTCGGCGCCGTCCACGTCGGCGGTCGCGCGGCCGCGCTTGGTGCCGCGCCGGACCATGACGGGCGTGGCCTCTTGCATCTCCGTGTCTGTCTCGGCGGCGGCGGCGGCGGCGGAAGCAGTAGCCATCCCTGGTCGGCCCAGGCCCGGGCGCGCCGCCGGGATGGCGCGCGCGCCGAAAAAGCCCGACTGCATCAGCTGTTGGTAGCTGGCCAGGACCTCTTCGGGCGAGGGCTGCGCGGCCAGGCCGGCAGAGGCCGAGGCGGCAACGCCCGCGGCGGCGGCCGAGCGCGTGTTGTTGCTGCTGGTGCTGATGCCGCCGGCGTCGTCGTCGTCGCTGCGCGCCGCGCCGGTGCGGCTGCGCTTGCGTCGGTGCAGGTGGCGCGACACGCCGTTCCACAGCGGCGCGAAGAAGCCGGCCGAGCGCCGGTGCGACAGCGCCGTGTCGGCGTCGTGCACCCGTTGCCCCGAGGGCGCCGACAGCGACAGCGACAGCAGCCCGCGCGCTCCGGACCCGCACACGGCGCCGTCGACCGACGCCCGCACGCTTCTCGGCGGCGGCGGCAACGGCGGCGGCGGCGGCGGCGGCGTGCCGTTGGAAAAGGCAAAGACGCGCCGTGACGGGCTGCTGCTGCTGCTTCTTCTGCTGTTGCTGTTGTTGTCGTCGTCGTCGCCGCCGCACACGCACGCCGGATCTAGCCCCAGAAAGGCCACCGGCGGTACGGTGCTGGTGCGGTCCGTCATCGAGCCCTCGACAAAGCGCGACCGGTGGGGCGGCGGCGCCGGCGGCCGCCGCGTCGGTGGCCGCAGCATCGGTGGCGGCGGCAGAGGCGGCGGCAGAGGCGGCGGCGCCGGCAACGGCCCCGAGAGGCCGGCCTGGCGCGTATCCACAACGTCATTGTTGCTCTGGCTGCGCCGGTGGCCCGCTGCGCGGTGCGGCTGCCGGACCGGACGCCGCGCTGCCGCTGCCGCTGCCGCTGCCGACGCTGACGCCGAAGCCGACGTCGAGGCGCCGGCCTCGGGAAAGGGCATCGCCGCAAAAGGAGAGGGGGATGCCTGTTGCTTGGACCGGCTGTGTCAGGCCCGAGGGACAATGGAGAGATTCGGACAGGCTGATGCGTGGTCAAGGAGATGCCCACATGTCTCCGCTTGTTTTCCGATTGGAGAGGGCAGGTTGGCGCAGGACAGGTGTTGTGTTGGTCGTGGCAAGATACACCGTCTCCTGTCTTCCCAGTATCCGCCCAGGAGTTTGTTTACCATCACCCTTGGGCGTTAGGGGCAACGGGTGGAGCCTGCAATTTCCTGCACGTGACCCTATACGGTTTCTTTTCCCATCCTCGGCGTCCGTCCTCTCGATTGGCTCGTCTACGAGTACTCGGAAACAGTTCGTGCATGCATGCCGCATACGGTCGAGGTGATTGATGTGCATTGAACAAAGGAAAACTAAGGTCGACGGCCACAGAATGCGAGCGCGCTGCATATGTACAGAGGCCGGAGTTCCCAGCCCGAGCGGATATAAGTAGGAAAAAGGGGGAAAAGTAAAAAGTAAGACACCCATCCAAGAAGAGAAGACCACCCAGCACAAGAACAGAGCAGCTGCAGCCACGGCAACAAGTAGCACACGGGAACAAGTAACCAGGCAACAAGTAACCACACGGGAACAAGTAAGCAGGCAACAAGTAAACCAGGCAACACGGGAACAAAGGCAAAAGAGCGAACATGACTGCTGGAGAGCCACATGACTGGAGAGCCACATGACTGGAGAGCCACATGACTGGAGAGCCACAATCTCGAGCATGCAGACAAAGCAAGGTCAATTAGCGGTCCAAATCAAGTGGCAAGCACAAGACGAAACCCCCGATAGACACCCGAGATAAAAGACCCGAGATGGAAGACCGAGATGGAAGCCGAGATGGAAGACCGAGACGAAAATCCCGAGATAAATACCCGAGACGAAACACCCGAATGGAAATAATAAACCCGTAATCCAGCCGGTAGATCCTGAAGAACCCAAGAAAAGGAAAGAGAGAAAGAAAGTCGGGGGAAAAAAAAAAAGAGAGAAAAAAAAACCCAGGCACAGAAGCCCACAGAAGCCCACACAACGCCCAGACGCCGTCAAATGCCCTTTCCCCGCAAATCGCGTGTGCGATCATGTCCATACCATATGCGCCGCAACGTGTCTCCGGCAGTAGTCCTCAAGAGAGGCTGCGGGAGACCTCGCCCTGGGCGGTCCAAACGCTGCCGTCGGCGCGTTTCCACCACAGCTCGCTGTATCCGATGCGGGCAGCGGGCGCGGTCTCGGGCTGGCGCGCGTGGTTCTTGACCGCCACGTTCTCGTACTCCTCGGCCGCGTAGTCCACATTGGTGTACTGGCCGTACGACCGCTTCCGTGAAGCAGCCGCGCCGGCCGCGGTATTGCTGCTCTGGGGCGGCGGGAGAACCGGCTGCGGGAGCAGGAGCTGGCTCAGAGACGGCACGCGGTCACCCCCGTTGCCGCTGTTCGCCTGGCCGTTGCTGCCGCCGCCGCTGCTGCTACTGTTGCTGTTGCTGTTGCCCTTTTGGTCGGCACTGTTGCTGTCGCGATCGCCCTGGTAGGACATGAGCTCGCTCAGCGGCGGCAGCGTCATGTACTTGGAGTCCGAGGGCGAGATCATGGGCGGGATATGGCGGGCCGTCTCTGCGCGACGCTCGGCCGTAACGTCGGGCACGAGGGGCGACGGCGCCGTCGAGTAGCCCGTCGACATGCGGCGGTGGTAGTCCATGGAGCTGAACGAGTCACGGCGCGACGAAGACCCAGGGCCGGAAGCGGACGGGGCGACCGAGATGGGCGCCGGCGCAGGCGGAGGAGCCGTGGTGTAATGCTGCGAAGACGGCCGGTCTTGGTAGTAGGACTGAGACGATGCCGGGGGTGGTGGCGGCGGCGGCGGCGAGTGAGACGAGAACGAAGGGAGGCGCTGCGCGTGTTGGGGTGGTGGTGGCGGCTGTTGCTGTTGCTGCTGCGACGGCGGCGGTGGTGGCGGGGCAAAGTAGGTAGGCGAAGCAGGAAGAGGCGCTGCCGGAGAGGCGTAACTGCTGTGCTGCTGCTGCTGCTGTTGCTGTTGTTGTTGTTGCTGTTGCTGTTGCTGCTGGGCACCAAAGCGCAGGTGGCTGTTGGCCGACGTCTGTGTGCCGGGGCCGGCAAAGGCAGGCGGCATGGCCGGGCCGGCGTGAGGCGACGCGGCGGTGGTGGCGGAGGAGGAAGCGGAGGCAGCGGCGGCAGCGGCAGCAGCGTGGTAGTCTCCCATGGAAGGGCGGCGCTGGGGGTCGGGGCCGTAGGGCGTGCGGCTCATGCTCTCCTGGCTGATGGAACGGGCGCGGTGGTAGTCGCTGGCGACCTCGGGCGTCTGGGTGCGGTGGCGGCGGACGTACTCGTCGTCGCCGTTAACCGAGGCGGTGGCGGCGGCAGCGGCGCTCGACTTGCCCTCGCGGCGGCGCATGCGCACGTCGCGGCGGATGCGGACGCGGCAGCCCTGCTCGGCGACGGTGCGGCTCAGCAGGGTGCTCTCGGTCAGGCCCGGGAACTTTTTGGCGCTGAAGACCATAAAGGGGTTGGACTTGACCTCCATGCGCCAGTCAAAGGACTCGGGCATGTCGGCGGCCGGCCGGCTGCTGCTGCTGCCGCTGCCGCTACTGCTTCCACTGCCGCTGCCGCTGAATTCGTCTGCGGATTCCAAGTCCATGTCGCCGGCTTCCTTGGTCTGCTCGTACAGGTTAAAGGACAGGCGGTAGCGGCCCTCGTGGCGCACAGAGAGGTCCGGGAACAAGAAGTAACCGGCCTCCTGCGGCCGGTCCAGGTAGGCCATGCCGGACACGGGCATGCCGGTCAGGACAGGCGGCGTGCTCACGGGCGACGGCTGCAGGCGGCCGCGCACGAGGACGCGGGCATGCTCGAGGGTGGCAAAGAGGAAGAAGTTGGCATTGTAGTTGAAGGTGATGTCCTTGGCGCGGTCAAGGGACGCGCCTTCGTAGATGCGCAGCTCGACAACGGGCGGCGGGTCGACAGGCCGGCGATCGGCAGATGCTGAGTCGTTTGTTAGCGGGCGGGAACAAAAAAGGAGGAGAGAAAAAAGAGAAGAAAAGTCCAACGCACACTTGGGCCCAGCACCGCAGGCACGGGCTCGCTCGGGCTGCTGGATGACTTCGAGGCGGTACCACAGATGGCGGTTGCCGCGGGTGACGCGGTCAAAGATCATGGGCTCCGGGCCGCCGCCGGGAGCCAGGGCTGGCACGACCATGGCGGGCAGTGAGAATGAAGAGCCTAGATGGACGCGGCGGGCTGCGAGAATGCAGCCTTGATGGACACGGCGTGAATGGCTGCGACGAGGTTGTCAGTGTCGGGAACGAGGCATTCATTTTTTGGTGTAGAGCCATCACCAATCAAGCAAACAAATAGAATGGCGACTTACAGGTGTCGCGCGGCGTCAAAAGCAACAAGATGTGAGCCAGGACGGACGAGTCGATAGAGGCGAGATTGGCCGAGTATTTTTGCGCAGAAGCACAATAAAGGGGAACTTGGAAGGAGAGAGAGTGAAAAGCACGGCGCAGCAGCAGCATCAGCAGCAGCAATCTGACCAGGTGTTCAGAATGGGCGCACGACGGTATCGGCCAGTGTGCTGCTGTATCGAGGGAAGAGAAGCGGAAGAGTAGAGAAACAAGAGAGAGATAGCGAGAGAGAGAGAGAGAGAGAGGAGCGAGGAGAGAAAGTGGATAATGAGAAGAGGAAAGAGGAGTCAAGAAAAGCGGCTTTTGCAGGAGATAACGAAAAGGCGAGAGAGAGCACAGGCGAGATGCCCAGTGTAGAGTAGCGCGGTTTCCAGTTGGTTGGGTCGGGTCCTCACAGGCCTGGCTTTTTTGCTCTCCTTTGTCCCACCAGCAAGTAAAGAGTTCCAACGCCGACTCTGGCAAGGACAAGAAGAAAGTACGGAGTAATAAGATTTGGAGTGGGAAAAAGCAAACGAGGAAACCGGGGAGGGGGGAGGTAGGGAGGGGGGGGGGGGGGGGGGAAGGGGAAGGGGGGGCGAAAGAGAGAGAGGCGAGCCTTTGTGGAATGGCTGGCAGGCAGGACCCAGGCCCGTGGGCTGGACGAGCCCACGAACGAGTTCCTGTTACGGGCACCCGTGGCAGGATGGGGAAGGCGCGTGTAGCACTGGGCCCCACCGTGTGAGTGGGCCCCTGGCGCGCTATATAAGATAGATACGGAGTACTTGTACATGGCCCGGGAAAAGTGAGGGCTGCCGTTGCAAAGTACTGGATATCGGCGCGCGCGAGGAACGGCGGCGCAGCTCTAGCATGCGCAGCTGCCCAGTGTGTCTGTCTCTCTCTCTCGTGCGTGTCCGACGGCTAGGACCGCCGCCGGCATGCTGGGCGCCTCGAAAGCGGACCGCTGGGAGGAAGAAAAAAAAGGGCCTTTTCCGAAACACTAAACCGCTAAAAGACGGAGAAATCACGGCAGACAAAAGCTCGTCAACGGCGATAACATGGAGAATGAAAAAAGGTTCAAAATGAAATATGACAGGCTCGGCTGTTGATCGCGCGCGCGCTCACAGAGAAAGAGAGAGAGAGAGAGAGAGCGAGGCGCAGCGGGCAAGGGGGAAATGAGCGACTTGCGAGACGACTTCCTTATCGGCGCGCGCCCAGACCCCTGTAGCGGTCCCCTGTATTTCGGGCGTGTCAGGGACACGGTGCGCGCGCGGATTAGGGGGGGATACTCGCGGCTTCGTGCCGTTCAAGGTTAGCGTTTCACTGGTGGAGCAGGCCGTGCCGGCCTGCCGTTGGCCCTGTAGCCACGGCTAGTGGGGGGGTGCTCGGACCCGCCACTTCTGCGGTGCAACACTGTGCGAGACGCAACCAGCGTTGCGTGTCGATCAGCAGCAGCAGCCAAAAGGGAAGCAAAAAGCTCGACGAGGGTTTCCCGACACGAGTCTTCCGACGCGTCGCACACACACACGGCATTACACAAGCGGCCGCGTCGGCCTTTGTGCTTGGGCAAAAATAAGCGACGCGGCAGCGTGCGACGGACAGCAGAGCCGGAACGGGAAATCCGCCGCTGGAGAGGGCGAATACAGAGTACGGAGAAAAAAAAAAAAAAAAAAAAAAGGATCTTGCCCGCGCGGAAGGCGGACGCCGGGCGCCGGCAGCCAGGAGCTGGGGCGCCAGCCTGCTTCCGGCTAGGGCGGTGGCGCCGACGCACGCTATCGCTCTTCGTATTGCGGCGGGGGGGGGAGGGGGGAGGAGAGAGGAAGGGCCCATGGTAAGAAACGGCCGAAGGTGGGGGGGGGGGGGGCCCCCCCCCCCGGCGGGGGGGCCCGGGGGGGGCGGGGGGGGCGCCGCGGGG